>JAQIFY010006600.1:0-10178 GCA_028533085.1 Varecia variegata
CATGGTATACAAATACCACATTTTACTAATCCATTCATAAATTGATGGACATTTGGGTTGTTTCCACATCTTAGCAATTGTGAATTGTGCTGCTATAAACATTCGGGTGCAGGTGTCTTTATTATAGAATGACTTTTGTTCTTCTGGGTAGATGCCCAATAATGGAATTGCTGGATCGAATGGAAGGTCTACCTGAATCTGTTTAAGGAATCTCCATATTGCTTTCCACAGGGGTTGCACTAGTTTACAGTCCCACCAGCAGTGTATGAGTGTTCCTCAATACATGTTGGTGTGGATGCGGAGAGACAGGAACAAAAATTTTTAAAAATCCTAAAAAGATCCCAAATAGTCAAAGCAATCTTGACCAAAGAGAACAAAGTGGGAGGTAACATGCTATCATATTTCAAAATATATTACAAAGCTATAGTAATCAATACAACATTGTACTGCCATAAAAACAGACACATTGACCAATGGAATAGGTTAGAGGGCCCAGAAATAAAGCCACACATCTATGGTCAATTGAATTTCAACAAAGATGTCAAGAACATGGAATGGGGGAAAGTATAGTCTCTTCAATAAATGATGGTAGGAAAACTGAATATCCACACACAGAGAATGAAAATGGATGCTTATCTCACCCCTTATAGAATAATCAACCCCAAATGGATTAAAGATTTGAACATAAGGCCTGAAACTATAAAACTGCTAGAAGAAAACACAGAAAAGCTCCACAACATTGGTCTAGGCACTGACTTCTTGGATATGACCCCAAAATCAAAGGCAACAAAAACAAAAATAAACAAATGGGATTCCATCAAAATAAAATGCATCTGCACAGTAAACAATTAATAGAGTGAAAAGACAACCCAAAGATTGAGAGAGAATATTTGCAAATTGTACACTGGATAAGGGGCTTATATGTGAAATATACAAGCAATTCAAACTACTCAACAACAAGAAAAAAAAAACCCTATTAAAAAAGGGGGGGCAAAGCACTTGAATAGACAAGTCCTTCTTTCCTCAAAAGAAGAGATACAAATGGCTAACAGATATATGAAAAAATGTTCAACATCTCTAATCATCAGAATAATGCAAATTAAAACTACAACGAGATATCACCTCATACTTGTTAGAGTGGCTGTCATCAAAAAGATGAAAAATAAATCTTGGTGAAGATGTGGAGAAAAGGAAACCCTTATACAATGATGGTAATATGGTAAATTAGTTTAGCCATTTTGGAAAACAGTATGAAAGTTCCTCAAAAAATTAAAAACAGAATTACCATATGATCTAACCATCCCACTATTAGGTATATACCCAAAGGAATTGAAATAAATATATATAACAGATGTTTACACTCCCATGTTCATTGCAGCATTATTCATAATATCCCAGACATAGAAATAACCAACAGGTGAATATGTCCATCAACAGGTGAATGGATAAAGAAAATGTGGTAACTCCAGTGAGAATGGCTTTTTTCAAAAAGTTCCAAAACAAAAAATGTTGGTGTAGATGCAGAGAGATAGGAACACTCATACACTTCTGATGGGACTGCAAATTAGTACTTCTATGGAAAGTAATATGGAGATCCAGCAAAAAGCTAAAAGTAGAACTACCAGTTGATCCAGCAATTCCATTACTGGCTATTTACCCAAAGAAAAAAAAAGACATTCTATAATAAATACACCTGCACTCAAATGTTCATACCAACACATTGACAATTGCAAAGATGTGGAAACAACCCAAGTGCCCATCAATACATAAGTGGATTAATAAAATGTGCGATATGTATAACATGGAGTACTACTCAGCCATAAAAAAGATACCTCTTGTATTAATATTATCCCAGATGGAGCTTGAGCCCATTCTTCAAAGTGAAGTATCACAAGACTGGAAAAACAAGCACCACATGTACTCACCATTAAATTGGCACTAATAGACCAACACTTATGTGCACATATGGAAGCAACATTCATTGGGTGTCAGGCAGGTGGGAGAGAGGAGTAGGGAATGGGTAAATTTATCCTTGATGGCTGCTGTGCCTGCTATCTGGGGGTTGGGCACACTTGTAGCTCTGACTTGGGCAGTGCAAAGGCAATATGTATAACCAAAGCATTTGTACCCCCATAATCTTCTGAAATAAGAAAAAAAGAAAATGTGGCATATATACATAATGGGATACTATTCAGACTTTAATAATGGAGGAAATTATTTCATTCCAACACATGTATGAACGCAGAAGACATTGTGTTAAGTAAGTGAAGTCAGCCAGGTACAGAGAGACAAATACTGTATGATCTCATTCATACGTGGTATCTCAAACATCAAACACATAGAAGTAGAGAGTAGAATGGTGGTGGTTACCAGGGGTTGAGGGTAGGGGTACAAAGGGAAGGGGAGATATTGGTCAACAGGTACAACATTTCAGCTAGATAAGAAAAATAAGTTCTGATGTTCTATTTCACAGCACAGTGACTATAGCTAATAATAATGTATTATGTATTTCAAAATATCTACAAGAGAGAATTTTAAATGTCACCACATTGATAAATATTTGAGGTGATAAATACATTAATTAGCCTGACTTGATCATTCCACAACATATACATGTATTGAAACATCACATTGTAGCCCATAAATAAATACAATTATTTCTCAATTAAAAATAAAATTAAATGTAAAAAATAAAAATAAATAAATGAAAAAGAAAACACAATATGGTTTAAGAGCAATTTAGAGTAGAGATGACATTTACTTGGTTCATGGTCCATTGAGCCCATCCTCACCCATCACATCACCCTTTCCTCATGAGCGTGAATAAGGCTTCAAAGCCATCTCCATCCAGTGTTCCAGCTGTCATTATCAATTGACCACAGCCAAGATACAAGCTGAAACCTATCAGGCCATCTCAGAGTTGGAGTTTCCAGCCCTGCCCCATCCCAAGCATAATATATTTTTAAGACATTTCACAAGCCATAGGTAAAGGTAGGAGGGGTTACAGCAGTGGTGGTGAGGAAGACAGTAAAAGTGACTAAGAAGATCCTTGCCACCATGAACTTACCTATCAGGCGATTGCAAAAGGTCCGCCATGGATAGTCAGAGGGAATTCAGATTTTCTATAACACCTGAAAGTCCAACAAAAACAAAGCCCACAGTATCTCAGAACATCTCAGGCTCCCACGCTCCCTGTACTCTTCCTAATGTCTTCTGTGTTTATTACTAAAATGTACCCTAGATTTAAAAAACGAAGGAGAGATGAAATTCTGCATCTCAAATACATTAAGAGTCTCAATGCCTGCAGCTCAGGCAGGCTGCAGTGATCATGAGTAAGATTACAAACTTCATGGAGAATTGGTAGCCTCAGGAAGAAGCTGTCAATCTGAATTAAGATGTCAACGTATCAGATGAGGAAGGTACTGCCGTGGAGCCTATTGTTGAATGCATGTCAGGTGAAGGCAGTACTAATTACTGCGTGATCCAAATATGTCTGCTCCCTACTCCTCCTAAACTAAGGTCACCGAGTTATTATGGCCTGGTGGTTTGCACTATTTTGGATTCCGCCAAGTGGCAGGTGGCCTGACAAACATGCGACTCAGCATGTTTTGTTGGGTCCCCACAGCTGTGCTGCCAATCAGTTCAGGATGGCTGCAAGTTAATGCTAATTAGCTTCTGTTGATCTGCATATTCCAACAGCCTCCCAGGATTCCCATTTTGATATGCAAGATTGCCAGTTGGGTATGTGATTGAATTAAGAAGCAAAAAAAGATTTTAGCTTCCATGCAGGGATATGCAGGTCTGAATCCCCAACCCTTCCGATTCATGGTTGGCAGCTCTGGCCCACGGCGTGGCAGCTTGGGCTCCAGGCTAGAGGGTGCTGCTGCCCTGCTTATGAAAACAAAAAATGATGCCTTAACCTCCTAGCACTATTAGGCGTAAACATTCTTTCCATCTGGTCTGTGAACTGGCACTGGTAGTTTATATGGGTAAGGAATCTATAGTTTTATGTTTGGTTCAAATCCATTTAGTTCAAATCATCTAAACAAAAACATTATCATTAATGAAGAGTTATTTCCTGTGGTGTGTAAAAAAAGTATTAATTTCACATTATCACTTTGAAACTCATTGAGTATCTTTGGAGAAATTGCTTTACTTTCCTGGGCCTCAGTTTCTTCAAATGCAGTGTTAGGAGTCTGTGCTAGAGTCTATTAAAGGAGAGAAGGTATATGACAAGGACAGCAAAGTGTCTGGCACATGTGAGCCCTGGGATATTATATTTTTTAATCAATTGCAGGAAGGGGATGGGTGTATACCTACATGATGAGTGCGATGCGCACTGTCTGGAGAATGGACACGCTTAAAGCTCAGACTCGGGGGGATGGGGGGGGACATGGGCAATATATATAACCAGAACTTTTGTACCCCCATAATAAGCTGAAATAAAAAAAAAAGTAAACAGCTATCCAGTGCTTACTCTGCGCCAGCACTTTGCACATGGATGGAGATTCAAATGTGAATAAAAAATTACTCATTTCCCTCCAGGAGTACGTGGTAAACAGATAATTATAATTCGATAAATATGGTTCCTTCCAACAACAGTATTCTATAATTCTATTCTTTCTTCTATGACAACATGGGAACACCATGAGTTTCTGGCTCCAACACTTAATGGCTTTGTTTTTTTGAGTATGTTGCTCAACCTCTCTGAGCCCATTTTGTTCTTCTGTAGTAATAATATTAGAATCACATGCATTCAATAAATTCTGGGGTGAAGGACAAAGGTAGAAGAAAAAGAGGTGGAAGGATTTCAGACACAATAAGAAAGGAACTCGGCTGGAAACTGCACTATGGGGGCTAATGTATTTAGATTTGGCACCTGTATTTCATCAGAGCAATGAAAATATGATCTCACTGGGTAAACATCACAAAAACAATTTTCAAAAGTTTTACTTGGCTACAGCCTTAGAAAGTTCTGCTTCCCTGAAGTGATTAAACAATATTTCTTGGAAAACATTTGTTAAATATAATTGTAAGGGAAAGTTTTTTCTCATTTTCATATTGTTGAATTTGGGGGTCCCAACTGGATTTTTGTAGGAAAAGTTAGCAAAACTGTTGCTATATTTATATTTTATATTTATTACATATTGTATATTTTCATATTTGTGTATATAAATATGTATGTCTCCATTTTCTATGTATATGCATATAAGACATGTGAGCATATGTGTCTATGTATAGTATATGCATTTAAATGTGCATCTATGTATATACAGATTTATGTTCATTATGATTTGAGAATTGAGTGCACGCATATACATATGCATGTGTTTTATAATATGGCACCCATATTTATCATTCATATAGGCATATATTGTAGTGGTTAAGAGCATAGACTATGAAATCAGAATTGAATTTGAATTTCAACTCTATCACTTATTGCTATTTAACTACAGGCAATCTCTACATCTCAGTGAATTTCTCTGTAAAATGGAGATACTTGCACCCACCACAAAGGTTGTGAGGATTAAATAGATTAACATATATGAAAGTGTTTAAAACTAAACTTGGGAAATAAGAAGCTCTATTTTATATCATTACTATTGTTATTGTTATTATGGCTCTATTGTTATTGTTATGACTTTTTGTTATTGTGTTATTGTTATTTTTCATTCATTTGTTCTGAATTACTTTGACTTTAAGATTTTTTTGTGTGTAAAACCTCAGTGAGAGGAAATTTTTAAAAAGTAGTATCAGAGCTTGTAGCATTAGTATTTTGCAAATGGTAGATATTTTAATTAAATTTCGAGGCATATCTTTCCTTTGTTTTGAGAAGAATCATCTGGATATAAGTACTTAGCTATGCAAATGTAACATAACCACTCTCCATCCCACCCCACCTCACCGCCATCCTCCTTCTTAGAGAAAAAAGTAAAATAACCTGAATGCATATGTTTTTGACTAAATGAATAAACGTGCTATTTAGCAATGCAAATTGATGTACGCTTTAGCAAAGCTATTTCTTTCCATACTTTGTTGCTTCTTTGAGAGAAAGATTTCTTTATTAAGGAATTTAGGCTGTAAATTGTTGCTTGTTTTGACCAAGATGCATGATCAAAAGAGATTAGTAGCAGAGACTCCATGATTGCAGGAAAAGAAATGCAGGCCCAGCATTTAACTCAGGCTGGCAGAGAAATTGGGCGAAAGGGCTGAATGGGTTTGGCAAAACTCAGGCTGGACTGGATTTGACTCTTCACTCCATCCCCTCCTAGCAATGTGACCTTAGGCAAGTGATGAATTCAGAGGTAAATGCCTGAGCCTTTCAAACAGTATTGACATTGGACTGTTGCCTTCCTGTGTCATTGCCTTGTTGTGGCCACAAAGCCAGACAGTATCTCTGCTGGTAAAAGGTAGTATTTTCCATAAAAAATGTGGACATTTGCACAATCTTCCTGGGAAGAATTTAACCCTTGGACTGAAATGAGGATGAGGTATGAAATTATGTATTTATTCTATGGTTCTCATTCTGCTTCTTCAAGAAATCCATTTAACTGTGTAAGTAATATTTACTAGTCTCCTAGATCAGACACTAATTGGGGTGCTAGGAACAGGAGGTATAAGACATGGCCTCTGTTCTTAAAATGCTCATAATTAAATGAGGGACATAAACATGTAAATAAATAAAAGCCATTAGGTTGATAGATACTATGGTTGAGTGCTAAAAACAGTGTGGACACGGAGAAAGAGGAAATTTTAAATTCTCTCCAGGGGTAAAAGAAAGGATCTAAAATGAGATGAAGCTTGAGTTCTCTTTAAAAAAAAGGGGGGGAATATAATAAATGGAAGGAGGGAGAAGGGTGTTTCAGGCAAAAGGAACATTCTAACTCGCTGAGGTAAAAAGAGTATAGCAAATTCCCAGTGATTTGGTGTGCCTGGATCTTAGGGTGTGAAGAGGCAGTAACAAGAAATAGGCCTGAGGAGGTAATTACCCAAACCGTGATGGCCTATGCCATGCTAAACTGTATGATTTCTTCTTCCTAGAGGCAATGGAAAACCATGGAAAGGTTTTAAGCAGGTGAAAGACTGATTTATATTTTCATTTTAGCTAGTGCATTCTTGTAGGCATGTGAAGTGTAAAAGAGAAGAGGCAGGGAATTACCTAGGAGGGGACAGAAACTAGAAAATCTAGAGGAAATGGATAAATTTTTGGAAGCACACAACCTCCCACACTTGAACCAGGAAGAGATAGAAATTCTTTACAGACCAATAATAAGTAGTGAGATTGAAACAGTAATAAAAAATCTCCCAGGCCAGGAGCGGTGGCTCATGCCTGTAATCCTAGCACTCTGGGAGGCCGAGGCGGGTGGATCGCTCAAGGTCAGGAGTTCGAGACCAGCCTGAGCAAGAGCGAGACCCCGTCTCTACTAAAAATACAAAGAAATTATCTGGCCAACTAAAAATATATATAGAAAAAATTAGCCGGGCATGGTGGTGCATGCCTGTAGTCCCAGCTACTCGGGAGGCTGAGGCAGTAGGATCGTTTAAGCCCAGGAGTTTGAGGTTGCTGTGAGCTAGGCTGACGCCACGGCACTCACTCTAGCCCGGGCAACAGAGTGAGACTCTGTCTCAAAAAAAAGAAAAAAAAAAAATCTCCCAACAACAAAAAAATTCCAGGACCAGATGGGTTCATAGCTGAATTCTACCAGACCTACAAAGAAGAATTGGCACCTACCCTATTGAAACTATTCCATAACACTGATAAGAAGGTAATCCTCCCTAACTGATTCTATGAAGCCAGTATCACCCTGATACCAAAGCCTGGAAATGACACAGCAAAAAAAGAAAACTAGGCCAATACCTCTTATGAACATATACACAAATATCCTCCACAAAATACTAGCAAACCAAATCCAACAGCACATCAAAAACATAATTCACCACGATCAAGTGGACTCCATCCCAGGGATGCCAGGATGGTTCAACATATGCAAATCAATAAATGTGATTCACCACATATATAGAATTAAAAACAAAGACCATATGATCATCTCAATAGATGCTGAAAAAGAATTAAATATAATTCATGATGAAAACCCTCACAAACTATGCATAGAATGAGCATACCTCAAAATAACAAAAGCCATATATGACAAACCCACATCCAACATCATACTGAATGGGGAAAAGTTGAAAGCATTCCCCCTAAGAACTGGAACAAGACAAGTATGCCCACTGCTGACACTTCTATTCAACATAGTACTGAAGTCCTAACCAGAGCAACCAGGCAAGAGAAAGAAATAAAGGGCATCCAAATCAAAAAAGAGGAGGTCAAACTATCCCTGTTTGCTGATGATATGATCTTATACCTAGAAAATCCTAGAACTGATAAATAAATTCAGCAGTCTCAGTTATAAAACTAATGCACACATATCAGTAGCATCCCTATACACAAATAACAGTCAAGCTGAGAGTCAAAGCAAGATCTCAATACCATTTACAATAGCTGCAAAGAAAATAAAATATGTAGGAATATACTTAACCAAGGAGGTGAATGATCTCTGCAAGGAGAACTGCAAAACACTGATGAAAGAAATCACAGATGACAGAAACAAATGGAAAAATATCCCATGCTCATAGATTGGAAGAATCAATATTGTTAAAATGTCCATTCTGGCCAAAGTGATTTACAGATTCAATGTAGTTCCTATCAAAATACCATTATTTTTCACAGAACTAGAAAAAATGATCCTAAATTTCATATGGAATTAAAAAATAGCCCATGTAGCCAAAGCTATTCTAACCAGAAAGAACAAATCTGGAGGCATCACATTACCTGACTTCAAATTATACTACGAGACTATATGAACCAAAACAGCATGGTACTGGTATAAAGGTAGATACATAGATCATTGGAACAGAATGGAGAACTGAGAAATAAAGTTACATAGCTAGTTAACAAGTGATTTTCAAAAAAGCAGACAAAAACATACACTGCAGAAAGGATGCCCTATTCAATAAATGGTGCTGGGAAAATTGGATAGCCACATGTAGAAGAATGGTCTTTCAAGACACCAAATGAAGCCCCAGATTTGCTGAAAGACACTGAACTAGCCCTGTGATGTATGCTGCTCTTCCAGAAGCTGTTTACTTTCTCTGCCAAGGTAAATCTATCTGAATCTAGAAGAAATAGCAATCTTGAGCCCCTAGAGAAAAACATTAATTCTAATTTTTAATAGAAGAATTAAAAATTTGATGACCATTGTTTTGAATGCTATGCCCACCTTATGTCTTACACGTTAAGGGAAAGTGGGACACTTCACTCTCCCTTTAAAGTAAAGTAAGCATCCAAAACACAGGATTCTATTATACAAAAATAAATTGTCACAACTACAATAAAATGAGACATTAAAGGCCCTATGCATAGAGTAGTAATGAGTAATCTGAGCATCTCTTGGTGGCTGTTGGTTGGAGGAATTTTTAAGGCCACAAATGAAAGGTCTCCAAATGATGTGGGCACTGTGGTTTCAGTTTAATAAATATGAAACCTGGGGCTAATTTAAAGAATAAATTTGGTAGGGAATTTGGAGTGAGGAAAAACTTTAGGATGTTTCTTATGGATCAAAGACAAGTTATAATGAATTGGGTGGAGCTGATAGAGCCCTGAAGTTTATTCTCCTTTGTACCAAGGAAATGATCTCACAGTGATAATACAAATGGTATTCATGAAATATTTTTCTTTTTACAAAAGTTAATTATGAATGAACTTCATAGCCCCTTAAATTCAGAAAGCATAATACATCTCAGGAACTTACTTATTCTCTGCTAAGGGACTATATGAATATTTGGGGAAAGATTTGGTTCAGGATAAATTAGATGTAATGGGTTGTTTTTTTTAAAAAAAAAAAAAAAGTCATGACAGGCATAATAGATTTCTTTACTCTCAGGAATTTGAGGTCTGGTCTCTATTGCCAGCTGAATTTCACTTTGGTTGCAGCCCTCTGCCACTCCAAAAATGCATCATTTCCTAAACCAATCCAGGTCACGTGCTGTTTGAGCTACCTGGGGATGCCTTCTTTTCTTCTTTCTTGGCAAACTGCTCATATCTCAGCAACCATTTCAATTTTATCTCCTGTGAAGTCTTCTCCAATTTACCCTATTGTTCCTTCTTCTGTGCATAG
>JAQIFY010006601.1:0-10177 GCA_028533085.1 Varecia variegata
AAAAAAAAAAAAAAGAAATGCTCAACATCACTAATCATCAGAGAAATGAAAATTAAAACCACAATGAGCTACCACTTTACCCCTGTCAGAATGGCCATTATTAAAGTCAAAAGACAGTAGATGCAGAGAGAAAGGAACATTTACACACTGTTGGTGGAACTGCAAATTAGTACAACCTCTGGAAAATAGTATAGATATTCCTCAAAGAAATAAATGTAGACCTACCATTGGATCCAGCAATCCCATTACTAGATATCTATGCAAAGGAAGTAACTTTATCAAAAAGATGCCTGCACGTGAATGTTTATTGCAGCACAATTCACAATCTCAAAGATGTGGAATCAACCTAAGTGCCCATCAATTCATGAGTAGATTAAGGAGTACTACTCAGCCATAAAAAGGAATGAAATAATGTCTTTTGCAGCAACTTGGATGGAACTGGAGACCATTATCCTAAGTGAAGTATCTCAGGAATGGAAAAACAAACACCACATGTACTCTCTAATAATTGGGAGCTACTCAATGGGCACTCATGGGCACAGAGAAGTAAAGATCATTGGAAACCAAGAAAAGGGGGGAGGGGTAAAAACTTACCTATCCTTTACAATGACCACTATTCCGGTGATGGGCATACTAAAAACCCCAACTTAAACATTATAAAAGATATCCATGTATCAAAAACATTTGTACCTTTATTTCAAAAATATTTTGAAATAAAAAAGAATGGATTTTAAATGTTCTCACTACAAAGAAATGATATGTTTTAAATATTTGAGGTGATGGATATGCTAATTAGCCTGATCATTCTACAATGTATGCATGTACGAAAACATCACATTGCACCCCATAAATATATACAACTATTTGTCAATTAAAAATGAAATAAAACTTGAAGAAAAGATCGATTTATTAATCTTATAAATTAAGACAAATTAAAATGAGAAAGAAAAAGCCTGGAGGGAGGGAACTCATTAGGAGGATTAATTCATTCACACTCACTGACTATGCCACCTGGTGCTAGGCACTCACATACAATGAGAAGGAAAACAGACACAGACCCTGCCCTCGAAAGTCTGCTGTTGATAGAGATTATGTAGGAGTTCGGAAAGAGATGAAGAGGCAGAAAGGGACAGTGTCTTCTAGACATGGACCAGTAGGGGTACTTCACCAGTGGAAGACATGAGATTTATATACCGTACGAACTGCATTTTCCTTACCCAAATATAGCCTAATTGCAAATGGTTAATCATTTTCCTAGACCAAAAATGATTATTCCATTTCTGCTCACAATAGAGGGGTCACATAGTGTGATTTCCAAAAGGAGTATTTCTGTCTTCATTATTCCACATTACACATGGAGTCCTGTCTTTACTCTTGGCTACTATCATGTGAACGTTGGCTCTATCCATGGAGAGACAAAAGGATTGTTAGCCCAGCAGTCACACTGGTGGCCAACACTGATAGACTGTCGGTGGCTGCATAGAGGATGGTGTTGAGAAAAATGTTAACATTGCTCAGACTGATGTTTGATGTCTGCCACGGGCACGGGAAAGATCTGATGGTGATCACGACTGTGTATTTGCTCACCTGGCCTTAGCCCACTGTTTGTATTGGCCACTATCTGATAAAACAATTAGTGAGTAGGTAACTTTATTTTTTATCCGTCAGAAGACAAACACCCTCTTCTGAAAACATAAGTGCAACAAATAGAAGCCAATTAAAATATGATCGGTGCTGACAAAAAGCCCCAGAAAGCATTCTTATTAAAACACTTTTTAAACTTGTTAACATACACTTTGCTTTGAAATACTCAACTCTCTAAAACAAATCCAGTTTAAAATAAATACAGCTATGAGCACCTCTTTATTCATGAGAATCTGTTCATACTCAAGGACCATCAGCTGAACGGAACTGCTGCTATTGCCAACATACTACTTGAACTAACATTTATTTTTATTTTTTAAAGTAAATGGCATATACATGTGTAAAGTCATCCCATGAGTACTCCCCCATGAGTACGAAAATCCACAGATGCTCAAGTCCCTGGTAGGAAATGGCGTAGAATTTGCATGTAACCTACACACATGCCCCTGTATACTTTAAATCATCTCCAGATTACTTAACACCTAATACAATGCCCACACGTCACTTCCTTCGTATAGATTCAACGTAGTACTTGGCCTACGGCAAATTCAAGTTTTGCTTTTGGAAACTTTGTGGAATTTTTTCCCCAAATATTTTCAATTCACAGTTGTGGAATCCATGGATACTGAGGGGGCTGACCGTATAGCTGTATGTATGTATGTATCACACACAATTTTCTTCAGCTGCAGTTTGTTCTCATAAGTCATTGTAGATACCTTATACAACAGTATCTTCTAAAATATTTTGTGTTTTTGAAAGTAAGAAACTTAATTCCAATGATAGGTAGCTTCTCACTCATAAAAGGTATGCAGTAATTCCAGGGTTCCCGTGGATTACCTGTGAGAAAAGAGGCCTCCTTTGCTTTTGCTCTAAGCAGCAGCCACAGGCTCTCAGAATGATCTTAGCTGCCGTGCAAACTGTAAACAGGATTATTTCTCAACAATATCGTGAACTTACGATGGAATCATGAGTGGATGTTCCTGGGGGTTAGGGATCATTAATAAGGTCCAGCGTGCCATTGGCCTCATCACTAATTGGGTGATCACTAATTGGGTGACCACGAGCAGGCAGCAGACTCCGAACGGGGGGAATCCACACTCCGGGTGTCAGTGTGGTGGCATGGATGGGAGGCCAGAGGACAAGCTGAGCAAATCTCCCCCGTGTCTCACCTTAGGCTGAGTTTCTAGCCTGTTAGACGGGAGGCTCAGCCAGTCAGGCCAACTAGGAATTTCCCTGAGCCACGTGAGGAGAATAGTCTGTGTGGGTGCACAGAGCAAGGCAGGGCATACCAACACATCGTCCCATTGTCACATCCGTGGGATGTGCAGGAGCCCGATGAAATAGCATGTGGTTAGGATGCCCTGTGTTTGAATCCTGGCTGATCAAATACCAGCTTACCATCTTAGGTGAGTTATTAAACTGAGTCTCACCTTCCTGATATTTAGAATGGGAAAAATAAGAGGGTGATGTAAGAATGAAACAGAATATTTTATATAAAGTTACCTGAAAGAGTACTTGGCATGTAGCATGGGCACTCAATAAATGGGACCACTCTTAACTTGTTCAGTGTGGTGCACACTCCCAAATACTCGAAGGCTTAAAGTATAAAATGCCAGGCAGGCAAAAATTGAGATCAAAAGTCAGTCAATAAACTGTTTTGTTTTTGTGTTTTTCCCCCTCTAACCTGTGAAAACATGCCAGGCACTGAGCTGAGTCCTCAGGAGTCGGACAGTCTGTCCTCCACGGGCCTATGATATTAGCTAAATAGGGACCTTGTGCCTGTGGTGTTCTAAGCACTTCTCAATCAATCGTCACCACCCTATTATTGCCATTTAAAATACACAAAAATGAAGATGCACAGAGCTAAAGGAACTTGCTTGAGGTTGCAGAGCTTAATGCCGAGGCAACGCTAGCTCTTAGGACACCTGTAGTCACAGACATGTGCACAGGGGCTGAGGAGCAAGATGTAGGAGGTGTGGCCAAGTTGTCGTGGGTGAGGGGCAGAAATCAGAAAAGGCTTCATGAGGAAAGTGATCTATGATTATTCTTAAAACCCCTTGAGTTTGGTCTTCAAATTAAACTTCATTCGGGTGCATTTTGTAGCAGCGATTAAAGGCGCATTTGTAGCAGTTGGACAGCCAAGCTTCAGTCCATACATAACACAGAGAAGCACCAGGCATCTCAGATGATAGCAGGCCCCCCGCTGCTGCAGCCAGGACATCAAAGCCAGCCATGCTTTGGTTATAAATAAGGCGATTATGTGGTTTAAAATGAGGTGGCAAAGGTAATCTTGCTTCTGAAGCTTTCTTGTCTGTCCAGTGCTCACTAGATCTTTTTACGCCCCCCACCTCTGCTGTGTGCACCAAAACCCTTCTGCTTTTTGGTTACTTGTGCTTTAGAAGTTGAATCCCCAACTACTTCTCTCTTGGAATGAAAATTTAATCTTTGAAACTGTTCTGCACTGCTGGCCCCAGAATTAAAAGCAAGCACCTTCAATGGGGAAATTAAATTTATTTGATATACCTGCACACGTACAAAATTGGATCCAGCAAGCATTTGGTTTGCAGACTTGCACAAAATGCTTTTAGCTATATTCTGTACGTAATACCTAATTCGCAGCTGAAAGGGGGCCAACCTCAAAGACCTTGTCTCGCACTGATCCCCAGCAAGGTGATCATTAGCCGGGAGCCGGCGTCGCTTTCTGTGAGAGCTTCTCCCCACGTGCTCAGCGTAATCTACAGCTGAGGAGTCTTCCTTGGGGAACTAAATATTCAGTGGACTGAATTTTCATTTAAAAAAGAAAGAAAGAAAGAGATACCCGGGGGAAAGACACTTCAATTATAAATATCTATATTTCATTTTACATTCTACTCTCTGGAGCTTCCTAGTCAGGCTCTGCCCAGGTGCCGCAGAGGGCAGAACCTAGGGTTTGTGTTTCCAGGAATCTCGGCTTTCAGAAGAGGCTGAATGAAATAAGATTTGTCCTTCTAGCATCCTTTCCATGTTCTGCAATCTTGCTCCCGTGAGAACTGTAGTTGTGTGTTCTTCTCTGTGTTCATTTAGGACACTTGGGTGCCTGATAAGAAATGAAGACTGGGGACTGTGCAGAGGAACTGGGTCAGTGCTGACTGGGGCAGCTTTGGCGGATCCTGGAGGACCCAGATGGAGACAGGGGTGCTCACGTAGAGAGGGAGCTGTCCCATGATCTGGGCTGATTCCCTTCTGTCACAAATGGGCCTCACTCCATGGTCCGGAAAGCCTGAGTGACCTGTCCAAGGTTCCCCAGGCTGTCACTGGCAGAGCGAAATTAGTACATTGTCATCTTTCTCCTGCCTGGGCAGTGCTCCCTTATCTTGACTTGCAGTTGTCTCTTCTCTCCAGTCAGTGCAGTACCCGCTTCTAGCTGCCTTTGTTTCTTTTCCTTGCTCCCTTCGCTCTTGCTTTTCTCAATTCTTTCTTCCTCCTTCTCTCCATTCTCTTTTCCTTCTCTCTTTTGTCCATCTTCTTCCCTCTCCCACTCTTCCTCCCCTGCCCCACCCTGCCCATCCACCCTTTCATTTTCCAAACACTGACTTCCTGCCTATTACAGGCAGTTGAGTGTACAAGGCGCCGGGAACTCACTGGTGGCCGAGCAGTCTCTGTTCTGCCTGCAAAGAGCGGGAATCTGAGCCAAACCTTCTGGGGGGTAAGGCAAGTCCCACTGCTTTATCCTCTGTGGGACTCTGGCTATTCTGCCAGTCACTGCAACAGTCCCGGGCACGTGGACTTTTCTACCGAGTGTGGCAATGGGGTGAGCAGAGCGCGGTGGCATTGCTGAGGAGTGAAGAGGGATCCCACGTAGAGAGAATCTGAGCTAAGCATGGGTTTCTCAGACAGCATTCACGGGGAGACCCGGAGCCCGTTAGGGAGGCAGGAGAGTGTCCTGGCCAAATGGCTGCCAGGTGAGAGATGGGGCACTGCCTCGATATCTTTGTGAACCAGCTAAAGATTGCACACATCCAAATGCACCCGATCTTTGGGTTTGGCACAACTAAGTAGTGTGGGTATGGTTGGTATTTCAACTAAAATAGAAACCCTGTAGACAGACAGTATGCTATTAGCTCTGCCTCTGTCCTGAGGTGAGATCTTGGGCAAGTTAATTTCTAAGTTCTGGGTTATAAAATCAGTTTTCTCAATGCCAAAATGGGAATAGTGGCAGTATATACTTTTCATCATTTCTGTGCACATGATTAAATAACTTATCCATAGTAAACTATCTTAAACAAAAATGCCGTATGCTATGTATTACTATTGTTTTTAAATAGAATGTCCTACTTTTTTGCATTTATGAGGCTATACTATAAACTTTTGGTTTTTCAGGGCCTAGCAAGTTGCCTTGTAAACACTAGGTCATCAATATGCCTTTGCTATCAATGCCAGCAATGGCGGTTATTTTAGGAAACTACGTTCCTGAGGTTGTTGCTAAGATGAGAAAACGTAGTGGTACATTGTCTGTGCCTGGCATAATTTCTGGACATTTAGCATGTGTTCAGTTAGTTGTATGAACAAATGAGTTAACCAACTAACATGTCCCCTAACCAAGGCCAGGACCAAGGAAAGGAAGACAATCTGATCAATAGATATAATATTAAAAGGCAACACAGAGGTGATTTATGTGAAATCAAAGCCCACTTATTCTAATTCCAAAGTATTTATTGAGTACCTGCTATATCACCCAAGGAAAAAAAAATGCCCAGAATGAGAAATATAACACTTGGGTTTGCAGTTTATAACTATCCCTTCTGTTAAAAAGTTCTTACATTTCAATCTTATTGAAAGGTTCTATTGTATTCAAGAAAATTGTCTCAAACACTCTTTAGACATGTGTGAAGTTTAAATGACAATGGCAACTACCAGCATAACAATAATAATGCTTAAACTATAGGCTCCTGCACATAGAGTAGATTTCATCCCTGGGAAAATTGGCCACATCTGTTGTAGACAAAAGATGAAAGGCGCAGAGGAGGGTGGTGGGAATGGGGCCATTAACCACTTATTTTAGAATATAACTTAGGGTTTGAAAAATCATTCTAGAGACAATTCCCTATATGTCAAGTATTAGGCTGTGGCGAATGTTACCACCCTGCGGTCTTTCAGGCTGGGGTTGACAGGAGGGTGAAGAACAGTTGCAAAAATGGCAGTGATGTAACACTCCATCTTCCCAATAGCCTTTATCAGTGCTGCAGCCTCCTTGCTTGAAACAAGAAAGTTCCAGAGCTTATGATTCATGCGGCATGGAAAGACACAGTGAGAGCTATGTTGGAAGTGAACTTAAGTAATACCTCCTGTGTCATCATCCATCTTGCCACACCAGGCTCTTTGGAGACAATAATTAATAACATGTATCTAAATTGTTTCCATTCCCTCTGTCTTGGGGCCTTGCTCCTCCTCCCACATAAACCTCCCCCCTTCCCTACCCTGTTTCTACCCATGACAAATGAGTCATGAGAGTCCCTCTGCTTCGTACGTGATCTAACCACTTGACGGGACATTCAAACACTCCCGTGCCCACTGCGTGACTTTCCACCACACAGCTTGGGACTTGTCCTTACTTGGTCTCCTTGGCTCATGTTTTTCCATCTTTCTCTGGCCCTTCTCATGCACTGAGATTTGCCCTCTGTTGGGCACGTTGAATTCAGAGGCTGACAGGCAGTTCTGTTGTTAGTTTCACTCGGTTCTTGTTCACCCCCCTCCCCCAAACCAACGTCTCCTGCTTGAGGGTCCCACATATCAGCTATTTCTTTTCCTTACCTTTGGTTTCCCTTATTTCTTTCCCAGTGCCTTCCCCAAATATTCCCTCAATCCTAATTACCATGATGGGGCTCAATTCTGTGGAGTCGATACCTTTGGAATGCTGACACCAGCACAGACTTTAAATTAATAAGCTCACAGAATCACCTTCAAATCCGTAGCTTAAGCTGCGTCGCTGTGATGAAACCAGTACAGATGGGGGAGCAGGCTAGAGAAGGGGAAAGTCAAATACACCTGAATCAAAAAGCCAGGTGTGTGCCTTGACCTTTATTTCTTGTTTTTCTAAAAAAGCATAATTTGTACTCCATTCCCACTGTAGAAGAAAAATTTAGATAAACAAGAATAAGAATAACAACAAAAATAATAAAGTTACCCTACAATCCTATCTTCTGGAGATAGCTACTGTTAACATTTCAATAGTCCTTCATAATTTTCTCTGGGTATAATGGATTCAGGATAAATAAATCCATATACATACACATGTACACATATATTACATACAGAACTTATTCTTTAAAATTAGCATGAACATACGTGGTTAGCCTACAGGTTACAAATGGGTTATGTTTTAACAACTCCTTTTCACATTTGCTGTGAGAACATATTTCCTCATTGAAACAGGGCTATTCCTGGTATTCAGTTTCCCAGGCTACACTTCAAAATTAATTTAACTTATGAAGTATAAAGAAGAACTTCATCTACGATAAAATGAACAAAAGAGAATCAGAAAACCCATTTTCCAATTCTTGCTCCACCATTCCCAAATAAAGCCATGGTATAAGTCAAGTTTCAGTCCAAAGTATGTAAGACTTAATGGGGATGAAGCCCCAATTTTCATATCTTTAAAATAAAGATAATTCATATCTTAAAGGCTTGCAAATAGTTCTCTTAAATCACATATATGTATTAATAAATGACCAGCACCCAGCACTACTCAACAAATAATTACAAAATGCCCAGAAGGACATCCTTAAATCAATATATCTGCACAAGATATATTTATATATTCTTTTTAGCTACAGAACCCTTGGTTCAATGAGTCCTTTGGATTCAAGCAGGCTGCCAAGAATTCAATCCAGAATTTAGCAACAGTACCATTCCCACTTTTGTTAAGCCCCTCATCCCTTGTTTCCTGCCTGGTTACTAATCCTGAGCTCTACCTAAGCCCAGTTCATCTCAGAACACTACTGCTTGCTCACACTCCAGAAATGCTGCCCTCAAGACATTGTCCCAGATCCTGTGTAATCATCCTATTAGAAAAGGCATTCAGAACCACTGCCGGCTGCTGTTGTGCATGTAGACAAAACAAAGCTAAATACCCACCGTGTTCCAAAGCCACTCCTTGCAATTCTTGTTCTGTTTGGGGGAGGCTAAATGCCAGAGAAGTGATATCTCTCACCACCAGCAGCCCATGATTTAATCAGACACCTTCTGCTAGAAAGATGGTTAAAAGTCACCATAATAAAAAGAAACATTAACCCAGCCCAATTAACCAGTGACCTATCTAAAATGTTGAGACTGCAGAATCCAAGAGATACACAGTTCTTTTGTGACTAATGTTACCTTTTTGAAAATACAAATACATGGTTACTATAGTCTAAGAATTCTTTATATTTTGAGGTCTATTTTCTTTATACTAGTCAGGTCAGATTGCCTTGATATCTTCAGCAGAACTCCTCTTTGAAATGACCATATGAAATCTACAAGTACAAGTTGCAGCATCCCTGGGTCCATTCAATTTGGGGGACACTCTCAGGTTAGCCTGGACTCTGGGCCTAGCCCTGAGGATAATCTGCTAGCAGGAACGTCTCGGGTTTCATACTGCTGGGTGGGTGGAAACTGGTCAGTCTTGACCTCCTTTCTCAAGGGTCTGGCTGGTCCAAAATCACCATCTGCATACCTGTCACCAATGGGGACTGTTAAGACCAGTCATGACCTTGAAAAAACGTGGCAAGTCAAATGCTGTTCTTTTCCTCGTGTTCAGAGTCATATTAGACATTGATCCCTTTTTTATTATGTACAGAGCCATTTTTAAATAAAATGCTTCCCCTTGACCTTGCTCACCATTCAGGTAAGTGTTCCACTACAGGTTGCTTTATGCTGGCGGGAGGGATTATTCCTTGCTACCGCAGACAGAAATAGCCTAACAACCTGGTCAAGCGAGCTGTTAGAGATACCGGAGATCCTATTCACCGGTGTCAGGCTGATACTGAGTGTCTTAACCTTTCTATCTGTCCATTGAAAAACACAAGCATTTAGCATGGAGAAAATAAAAGGAGGTGGATTTGCGCTAGGAGCTGGAACGTACTGGGCCATCCCCAACCTGTGAACTTAAAAGAGAACTGCAGCAGAACAGGAAACGGGTTGAAGTTCAGTCATTTCGTTTTCCTCCCTCTGGGACTATTACAGTTCTCTCTGCATCTGTAACATGAAAGATCAGTCTGTGCTTTCATTACCAACCACTTTCCTCATCTGAGTTTTTGAAGTCCTTGTCTTTGGCTCACCACACCTTACATAAGTTCTTTTCACATTGGCAATTGGGAAGTTAGATTATGTTTCTGTCATTCATTCATACATTTCCTTGCACAATTTTTTTCTGAGTGCCTACTATGTGTTTGGCACCATGCCACTATGCTAGGTGCTAATACATTGGGCTTATTTTACTTAAAATATCTAAGAATCTCTTATTGGCCTATATTATACCAGGCTCTGTGCAGGCTCATAGACTGTATAAATGATATAT
>JAQIFY010006602.1:0-10176 GCA_028533085.1 Varecia variegata
GATCACTTTCCTTTCCGCCATCTAGCTACAGCTAACTATAAGCTATCCGGTTTTTCTTTATGCCTGGGATAGCACTTCCCAACTAGGACCATTCATGATTCTACTCTTTCTCCAAGTTTTCTCAACTCTCTGCAACCACTTGGGAAAGACATGGGTTAAGGAAAATGTTTTAGTTTCTAAGTCATTAAGCATCATCTCTTGCTCCTTTAAGGACTATTCTGAGGTGTCTTGTGTACCTCAATCCAGTTATGCTATGATATCTGAGACTTTTTTCCTCTGTAAACCAAAACTAATTGAATCTTTCAAACGGAACAGAGACTTTGTAGGAAAAAAAAATCTATGGTCCCAAGAATGGGTAAACATTCCAGAGAGGTCCTTATTTTTTTCCCCAATAGGTCTGCCCATCCCTCCAAACTGCATTCTTGTAAGAATAGTCTCGAAGTGAGTCACAACAACAAAGAAAACAGAGGGTTTCTCAACGTGACACAGGAAGAATTTTTTTATTTGAATTTGCATGTTGTTTATGTTTTCAAGCAGGAACTGGAAGAAAGGGGTTTCACTCTCATCGAGTATAGCCAGTCATGAGTTCCTTTTGAGCTTTGCTGTTTGCTCAACTCCCCCTCAGCAGTGAATATTTGGAATGGGGGACTATGACTCAATTTTCCTTCCTTTCATCTCACTTATTCTTTCATACCATCTTTCCCAACATGCCATCAATAGATTCTTTGCCAGTGTTGATTCCAAATTTCAGTTCTAACCACATCACTCCACCAATCCCTCCCCATCTTGGAAAGTACAACTTTCCACCTCTTCAGAGTTCTTTATAACTGTTCCTCATTCTCTGCTCATATCATTTCCTCTATTACTTCCCTTGCATGTTCCTGCCTCAGCTAACCTCTGTGTGTGCCCTTTCTCTCTTCTTGCCTAAAATAATATTTTTCTAAAATGCCTCATTCCTTTCCCCTTCAGTATTTGGTCTATAGGTCTACAAATAACGATTATGAATTTCACCTAGAATCATTCTCAGGGGAATACCTTTGCCTTCAATTATTATATTTTGCACATTAGTCACCATTATTTGCCTGGTGCATAATACTGCCTATTATATATAGACTTCCCATAATTCTTGAATTGATATATAAACAAATCATGTTTGTCCTTGTTGCTGCCAATTTTTTAAACAATTCTCTTTCCTTGGGTCAAGAATAAAGAAAGCTCTGATTGTAAGTTCTGGTCTGGTCCTGCCACCAAGATCAAAGCATGAAAAACACATTTGATGTAACATAGTGAGGCATCGCTATGTAGCATAGCCCAGAAGAGGAAAGGAAGGGAGTCCTAGAGCTGGTCAGATTTGGGAGGGGAGGGGAGGGATGGGGGATGCTAGATGGAGAAGCAGGAAGACAGGATGAAAGCAACATGGTGGGGAAATGACTCGATTAAAAATTACCATAATTCCCATTCTCATTTTATACGAGTTATCTGTACCAGCATTGCAAGATGAAGCAGGAGGACATTCCAACATGTAGGAAATCCTGGTGAGCTATCAGACATAGAAGCCCTATTACAGGAATAGAGGAACTACTGCCACAGGGAGGAGTATGACTTGGGGGAAATTCTTGGTCACCCAAAATAGAAAACTTAAGGAAGCTGCATAGGTTATGTTGGGGTGGGTGGATTGGAACTGACATTTGTTTGAATACTTCTTGAGTCAGTATTAGTCAGGGATATAAAGTGAGACTGGCCCTATATGTAAAGGAATTAGCAAATTTGAAACTTTGAAACTGAGAAACCCCAGAGGGAGGAAAAATGAGAATAAGACTGATAGTAACTTTGATTAATGGGTCATTTTATTCCTATGCTTCCATTTCTTAATTTGTGAAATGGAAAGAGTAATGTTTGCCCTCTTCCCCAGTCGGATTGTTTTGAAGTTCAAATGAGAAGGATATGCAGAAATACTAAACGTCAAAGGATGAATTATTATTGTTGCTATTATTTTATCTGTTTGGAATTGAAAGTTTCAATTCAATACAGTCTAGAAGTTAACACACTACTAAACATTATTGTTTAAAATTGAAAAAGATGAGCAAGTTAAGGGACTTTATTTATAAAGCTATTATTTGGAGATTAGGCTAACATGCTTCAGACTTCTGTAATATTTGTGGAAGAGCTATAGCTACTATTATAAAAAAACAATATCTCCCATGTGCTAGGCATAGTGCTAAGAGCCTGGACTCTTCATTTCTTTTAATTCTCACAAAAGCCCTGGTGTGCAGGTATTATTATATACACTGTTCAAGGTAGAGAGATTGATCAGTTTACCCAAGGTCGTACTAGTCATTTTATTCCAGGACTGCCTGATTTCAAAGATAATGCTGTTCCTACTGATACAGTTCCTTTCAAACCTTCATTATTTTAACAAAACTTTTTTTAAAAAATGCTATGCAGAAACACAGTATTAAAAGACACCTCCACCCAAATGTTTATTGCAGCACAATACACAATTACAAAGATATGGAATCAACCCAAGTGCTCATCATTCATGGGTGGCTTAATAAAATGTGGTATCTGTACACTATGGAGTATTAATCAGCTATAAAAAAGATGAATTAATACTTTTTGCAACGATCTGGATAGAACTGGAGACTATTCTCCTAAGTGAAGTATCACAATAATGGAAAAACAAACACCACGTGTACTCACAATTAAATTGGAGCTAACCGATGAGCACACAAGTGCACAGAGGGAAGTAAAACCCAGTGGAAAGTAACTAGTGGGGAGGGAGGTGGAGGGGAAGGAATAAACCAAACTAATGGATACTATGAACACTATCTGGGGGACAGGCACACCTATAGCCAGGACTCAAGCATTACAAAAATGATCCATGTAACCTAAAACATTTGTATCCCCTTAATTTTTGGAAATTAAAAAAATAAAATGAAGATGATCTCCTGAATGAGGGATGAATGGGATGGAGAGATCCCACCCACTTGTCCTCTCCCCAAACACTGTATCTCCAGAGACACTGCCAATGCCCCTCCTGGAGTTCCTAGAACATAATTTGGAAATATCTACTTCACTATGTCTCCTTTCTCCCTTTTCAATGTAGTCTTCCGACTTAAGATTGAAATATAAGGGTCACTCATTTGAGAGAGGAGGGTACCATGCTTTCAGGAGCAGAAATGCTATTCAGCCAGCACTGCAGCAGTCTTTAAAAAAAATAAACATGTTCCTTTTTACATCAGCCCTGGGGGAAAGCTCAGAGCTATAGCTCTCTCTCTCTCTCAGAACCTGTCATGGACAAAGTACAGAATGAAGCTGATTATTGCTCTCAGGCATTTCATATAAAATGGGTGAAAGAGGAAAAAAAAATGGTGTGTGATATAGTTGCAATAGTCCTGCACTGGTAACTCAAGCCCTAGCCGCCATTTATTTGCTGTGTAATTCTGACAAAATCATCACCATACGAAGCCTCAGTTTTCTCATTTGTGAAAGCAGGTTGTTGAATCAGGTAGTGGCCAAGGATTTTCTCATTTCTAGAGCCCTCTAAATCTGTGAAGAATCTTTACAGCCTTGTTTGTCTTCACTCTCCAATCCAATTCTTTATCCTAGCCAAACTACACTGATGTCTAGACCACTTTTGTTCTTTCTTTTGTCTATTCTTTGACATACATGGTCCTGCCTCACGGTGTGTTGTAAACACTTAACAATAGTCTGATTTAAAGTGTTTCCCAGTTACTCCCACCATAGCCAATGTCTAGCTGCTAATTGTGAGGTCAACGGAACACACAGTGGCACACCATTATATGGTATTAATATTTCCACCGCATGGATACAATAGACATAAAGAGCCTCAAATGACAAGTTTTGAATATTTCTTATCTTTGCCTTTAATATCACTTACGTAACTTTACATAATTTAACTTTTAGTAATGACTGACCTTTCTCTCTCTCTGTCTCTTTCTCTCTCTGTCCCTTTGCCCCACCGCTGAGTTCATTTGGGTAATCTACTACAAGTCTGAACTGAAGTCTACATCTCTCACATAAAACAATTATATGAAATCCAGAATATTAGAAAAGTCACTTGTAGTGGAAAGAAATCAGTTCACCGACTTAGAGTGATTGAAGCCCTGCGGCTCCATCCACTTAGTTTTAAAGCTCCACAATGCTCAGTGATTCTACAGAAAATTAATTTGAGCCCAGAAACTACCGCTATAAAAGCACTGGCTGCACCTTTGTCAGTTCTATTACATTAAAATAAAATTAAGACAACAAAAAAGGGTATTTCGGGCATTTCTGCATTCCTGGCCATTTTCTAATGATTTATGCAGCTGCTCACGAAGAGGGCGAACTTATTCGAGGAAATAACTGTTACGAATTAAGAAAAAAAGAAATTTGGAGGTAGTGACAGAAGCGTTATTTTTGAGACCTTGGTAACTTTTTAGGCTTTTTGTTGTCGTTGGCCTCTGTTACTGGTACCAGCTTACTCAAAGTTGAGTAAGTGGGTGGCATGTGAAGCTACCTGGATGAAAACCAAGCTCAAATGGGTGAGTGAAATATTCAGAATGATATCCTTACTCTTAGTAAAGTAAAACATGTTGCAGAAAACAAATAATTATAAGAAAATAATAGCTATTACCTCATATTCCGTCACTCTGCATGATTGAAACTGATCATGAAATCTCATTTGGGAAAAATTACAATCATTTGCTATATTTGTTTCTATTACCACCCACATAGGCAGTGGGTTATCACAGAATTGCAGTACAGTTTGAACAAAAGGTAACACTTTTGGAGTTCCTCCCAGTTCACATTTACAACACAAAGGGTAGTTCTGGCCAAATGAGCAATTGCTCACAACCAAGTGAAATGCTTAACATGCATATTAGATAAAGAACTACCAAGCTAGGAATAAATGATAATTATGTAACATTCTAAAAATGGAGCTCCATGGGAAATGTATTCTGACTCTATTGACAAACATTCTTTAGTTGAACGAAAAGATTAAAACCTTTTTCTTGGAACCTAGAATAAAGCATGTTCATTTATTTTAATAAACTTCCTAAGGTTTCTGTGGACATTGCCTTGCTGAGTGATATCTCAGTTGTGTTGCAGCTTAGGAAAGGTAGTACCATGCATGGCTATGGAACCTTCCCAATGTGTGCATTTCCCCAGGAGAAGGATGGAGGCAGATGTGGTGTAAGCACAGCCCAGGTGCTTACTTCTCTTAAGCAAAATAGAATTTGACAATAGGAAGAACTCTGATGAAAACAAGATAAAAATTGTGTTTAGAATGTAAAATAGGAGTCAATATTGGTACTATGACTTTTTGAGATATGGATAAAGGAAAGTATGCCTAAGCCTTCATTTTGGCAGATTAACAGGGAGGCAGGTGTATAATAGTCAGAAAGGGGTTTTGGAGTCAATCAGACTTGGATTCAAATTACTGGCACTGTAAATTACTAATTGGATGGCCCTGGGTATTTGACTAAACTCTTTCCCTCAGCTTCCTCATCTACCAAATAGGAGTTTAGTGTCACCTACATCACGGGACTATTGTGAGTAATCAATGCAATAATAGTTGTGAATTCCCCAGAACTTGATCACTAAGAGGATAAAAAGAAATTGTATAACAATTTCCCACTTGCAATTTTTGTAGAGTCCATGGGTATGATGCAGCCACCCTGGAATTAGATTGAAAAATACTTGAGCTAGATTGTATACAGTACTGTGTCATGCTGTAAAGAATGGGATAGTTGAAAGTGGTTAAAAGCAATAGTCTGGAACTAAAAATGGAAAGATTGGGCAAGATATTAAAAACAAACCAACCACAATAACCTCCCAAGTCGTAACAAGAATTGGGCAACAGGAGGGTGGCCTGAGTCACCAACAAAGAGAGGATCCGATGGTAGGTTAGTAGATGAAACCACTCTGGAATGACTACAGATGAAGATTGCTTGAGGTTGACGATACGAAATGGTTTTTCCAATCCCAATCTAGTTTATTTTTATCTTCCTCATGAAATGTAAAATAATTCACATGACAATTTGATTGAGACCTTATGGGTACCATTTCCATTGTGCAAGACAGGAACATTTAGGGCAGAAAGCATTTGCCAAATGGTAACAGAAGATGGCCGGTGTGAATAAGATTGAGTAACAATTTAGTGAATTTGGGAGGAGAGGCCACCGAAGTAGACAATGCAAATCAAAATGTTTCATTGTCATCATTAGAATTTCTTTTCATTTGTGTCATTCATGAACTTAAGGAGGGAGAAAGTAATAGCCTAAAAGTCAGGATCTTTGGTCAATGCTCTCTGGTCTGCATTGTGGGATTACCCTTCAGGAAGTGTCTGTACATATCAAAAGAAACCCATAGGTAGCTCTTTGATGCCCCAAAAGCTTAACTATTTTCATAGCAATTCCCCAAATCTATGGGAAATTGCAAAAGTTTATACATTTGGCTTACAAGGTATGAGCTGTGTGCCCTTCAGAATTACTACTTGATATTCGTGGCAATCTAGATGAGATTTTAAAATTTCTAAAAAGCCTAGAGGCCAGTCAGTGTAGACCCAGTTTTAGACAATCTGTTCCTAATTTTGCTTTGCCCTTGGAGGGTTGTTAAGAGTTTTATAAAAGGATTGCCATTTCAGTGCTGGCAAGCTCAGACAGTTTAAGTCTCAAATGTATGGTAGAGAGTGAGAATAATTAGGGTTATGAACAATCAATCCCTCCCATCAATTTCCAGGTACAGGCTGTACCATTGTTGGGAAATTTCATAATCTCATTTGCGCATCTGTGTTTGTTTAATGTTTGAGTGTACTTGAATGTGCTTTTACAAATGGCTGTCTATAAATCCCTGTCCATTTGGTAGCCTGGACTTTCATAAGGGCATCCAAAGACCTAATGAAAAGAACATTTTGGTAACAATTCTCTGTTTATAGAGAGCATCTTTCTTTTTTTCCCCTAAAGAGCTCACAGTATTTTTCATTAAAACATTACACCATGTCTCTGAGGTAGGTAGTAGGTTGGAAGCAGAAGCTCTATATTTTACAGATGAGCAGCTCAGGCTCCAGCCAACATGACAAGAGTCCCAGAAGACAGAACCAAACCGTTCAAGCCAACGAAGCTTACGTGCTCTCTGTACAGTCACTTAACAGTGCACAAGCCAAATAACGTTTGAGTTTAGCTCACCTGCAGGAAAATGAGTACTTAACTTGCAAAATGTATTTCCAATGCATTTCTATTAAGTTCCCTTCTCAGATTGATGTTTTCAATGCTACTCTAATAACAGTATTACGGAGCCCCCATTTACCTCTCTGAAATAGTGAAATACCTTTGTGTATGGTAAGGAGATAAGACCTGAGAAATTCATCACAAAAATGTGAAAACACCAACACAATTCTCATTTTCAGGGAAGATTTTGTTAGCAAGATGCATGTTGTAGAACACATCTGATAATGCACTCCATACGTAGGTAAATGTGTGGAAGGGAGTATCCTTACATATAAAAAGAAATGGCTTAAGATAAAGTAGGAAAGACTTTGTTTGACATAAGAAACATTTTCTGAGTAATGGAATGAAAATCTCTGGAATACAATACCTTGGAAAATTATAGGCAAACCTGCTCCTAATATTTGCAGGGCTTGGAATAGCAGTACAAATGAAACTTGATTTTAATATTCTGCTCCCCAACTTTGACAAATAGACCTCCATAATGACAAAATAAGACATGTATAAAGTTATGGTTGTCATAAAACTGAGAATTGACCAAATATCTAAGAGGACTGATCAGTGACTAAAACATAATGTGTAATTATATGCAAAGTATATAAATTTGAATATATTTTCATTTAAAAAAGAAATTATATGGGCCGGGCGCGGTGGCTCACGCCTGTAATCCTAGCACTTGGGAGGCCGAGGCGGGCGGATTGTTTGAGCTCAGGAGTTCGAGACCAGCCTGAGCAAGAGCAAGGCCCCGTCTCTACTAAAAATAGAAAGAAATTATCTGGCCAACTAAAAATATATATAGAAAAAATTAGCCGGACATGGTGGCGGATGCCTGTAGTCCCAGCTACTAGGGAGGCTGAGGCAGTAGGATCGCTTGAGCCCAGGAGTTTGAGGTTGCTGTGAGCTAGGCTGACGCCACGGCACTCACTCTAGCCCGGGCAACAAAGGGAGACTCTGTCTCAAAAAAAAAAAAAAAAGAAATTATATGTAATATATAAAACACAAATTACTTTCAAAAAAGTTATTTTTTTGTAAGGATTCAAAATTATACATTAGAATATAAAAAGAAAATTTAAAATATTTTTTTTAAATAAAATTACCTGCAATTCTAGTATTTGGGCTCTATCCAGTCAGCATTGTAAAAAATCAGTGTCACACATTATGCATGTTGTTTACATATATGAGTAGTATAGATTGTTTAATATTGTAAAATATTCCTCAATTTACAAATCCTGTATTAATTTGTGTGCTCCTTTGGAATCACAAGTAAAAACATGAAGAGAAGCAAGAAAATGAATGTTTGGCACTATTGGGAAACGACATTTTGTTAGGCAAGAATCTGTTGTATGCAAATTATATAAAAACATATCATATTATTTTACAAGTTCAATGATTTGTCCTTCTTCTAAATTAAGCCCTCCTGCTGCCCAAATTTTCCCCGCACTCTGAAGCAGTCTCCATCTTTGATGTCAACAGGGTGCAATCCACAAAACCTGATCACACCCCTGCTGGCCTTGGGACACAATTTCTTTTGTTTTGAGGACATACAGCAGGAAATATGGAGGGAGTTTTCTCTGAAGCTTGAGCAATGTTGGTTACAAGAGTGTATGTTTAGAATTATTGGTCACACTGTGCCAGCACCAAGTGCTAAATCCCAAATGACAAAAAATTCTGTGTTTTCTTTAATAAATTGTGTGTGTGTGTGTGTGTGTGTGTGTGTGTTATGTATGGCCCTCTAAAGTTCAAAGCCCAGGAGAAACTTTTTGCCTGGGTGCAAGGATGTTATTTGTTATAGGATCTGAGAACCCATAACACTTTCAAGCAGCTTTATAGAGAGCCATAAGTGGTTCTCTTGAGAGTGTCTGTGGGGCTAAGAGAGAGGAGAATGCCCACATCTTAAGGCTGATTTGTTTTTCTACTTATAAATGAATATATGTGCAATGCACCTTGGTTCTATCAACCAGATAGTAGGACTAAAATATTTGCATACCGTTCACATAAGGATCTTTGTAAGATTTTCAAAAAGGGCATGGTGAAGTGTTCTAGCTTAATAGTAGCAAGAGAGAGATTCCATTTTCTTTTGTTTCCAATAGTGAAACCAGACCCTGACATAACAGCACGCACAAATGCAAATCTCTCCACACATCCACCAAACACCATGCAGGCCAATAGACAGAGCAAGTAAAATGTACCATAGCTCATGTCTCTGGCCCACTAGAAGACAGAAATACAACTGATTTTCATATAAGTAGGTAAATACTCATTGAAACCGGCAGTGAATGACCCAGAGCCAGGCCAGAGGACTATGTGATAAAGGGGAAAGTGTGAGGGGATCCAGGTGGTGGGGGAAACCAGGTAACATCATTCCCAGAAAGAGAGGGGCCCATCCCAAGTAGGAGAATACAAAGAACAGATCTGACACCCGAGGAATCAAAATTCTGGCTCAGGAGCTTAGAAAAGAAGAGGGCTGGAAAGTGCACAGGAGCAGAGAAGGCCCTGCTGAACAGGCAATGCTTCCAGGGCAGAGGGAGGTGACATGGAAGGGAAATGCTGGACTCTCCATCAGAAGGTCAGAAGAAGGGAGGAAGGGTGGGCAACTGGGGCCCTGGGCTCACGAAAAGCATTCTGATGGAATAACATGCTACTTCGGTAGGATGGCTCATCAGGTGCATTCTAAGCAATAGAGTAGATATTCCAGGTGAAACAAAAGCATGTCAATACCCAGGGTTGTTCCTGTGTGTTAAATGTCTGGCATACACAGCACTGTGATGTTAAAGAGGAATCCTGCTTTATTTTCTCCCTTTATCCACAACTTTGGGGATGTTCGACATTCAACAGATGTTCCTAAATAGACGATTTGAGATGAAGTTGAAACATGCAATATTTATTGCCACTTCAAATCAAAGGGACAGCGAATATAAGGGAACCCATTTATAATTCTCTGGGTTGG
>JAQIFY010006603.1:0-10175 GCA_028533085.1 Varecia variegata
CCTCCCCAGCTGACCCCCACCTCCCCAGTTGACCCCTGCCCTCATCCCACCTGGCCCCCCCTCCCCCGCCTGACCCCTGCCCTCTCCCCACCTGGCCTTCACCTCCCCCACTCAGCTGCACCCCTGGGCACTACTCACCAGTCTCCACCGGACCCGCTCTTTCACCAGTGCCTGCGCACGCACGGCCGCCTCTGCCTGCACGGCCTCCATTCATTCATTCAATAAACATTTATGGAGCACCTACTATGTACCAGGCACCGGCTAGGCCCGCCCTCCCGGCTCTGCCTCCTCCGCCTGTTCCTCTCCCAGGGTCCCAAGGGGTGAACATTTCCCTGCATTCTAACACCCTCGGGGCTGTCCCAAGGCAGGGGTGGCACATTTGGGGACCCCACAGGAGAAATGGGGGCTCTGGGTGGCAGGAAACGCAGCCCACTCAGCGGTCACCTGGCAGGGGAGGGAAGGGCAGCCTCGGGCAAGGTGAAGAGTCACCGGTGCCCACACGGGCTGGGCCTAAGCACTTCTCACGTTAACTCGTGTAATCATCAGCACGACCTGTGAGTCAGTACAGTTGTTCCCACTTTGCAGATGAGGAAACTGAGGTCTCACAACTGCTACGCAATGGCTTTCACCCTCCCTGGCACCAGAGAGGAGAGATACCGTGGGATATTGTTTTATGTGGACAGTGGTCTTAAATTTTTTTTTAATTAGCTGCCAATATTGCAAACTTGGGAGGTAGATTATTTCAAAAATCCCATCTCTGGGATCCGACAAACCCGGAAGACCCGGCTGCCCTGGGTTTTCCTCCCTGCCAGGACAGGGGCGGCACAGGTGGCACCCAACCTCCTCCCTGCCTCTCTGGCGTGGGTGGCCCGCTGACCCTACGCTGGAGTTTGTGAGGCCGGTGACAAGAGGGAAGCCCAGCTTGCATGGGGGATCCCATGAGCCCCTCAGTCTGGGACCCAGGGGTGCCACAATCCCTGCCACCCGCACTCGACCCCTGCCTAACCCCGCACCCCCCCCCATCCTGCCTGGTCTGCGGCTCCGGGTTTTTAGCTCTAGGATGCTAACATCCTAGATCTGTTGTTTTGAGGGGTCTCCAATCATGAGTCTGGGACTCAGGGGTTCTAGAATGTATCCACAATTTGGTCCCCAAAATCCACTGAGTCTTGGCCTCTATGGGCCACCAGTTCTACCAGACTTTAAGCTGCCCTGACCCACTGACAACTTCCCCTCAGCTCCACACAGGCCACCGGGGAGGGGCCCAAAGCCAACGGAACGCCCACACGGCCTCCCCCGCTGCCTGTCACCCTGGGAGGCCCCCCAAAACCCTACTGGCTCAAGTTTTGGGTTCCTACTGGAATTTGAGGGTGACTCTCCCCCAAACATGATTCTCACCCCGTAAAACTCTGCTGGTTTCTGGTCAAGGCTGCTGGGGACCCCAGGAGGCCTGAGGCCTCGGCTCCTGAAGCCACAGCGCAGCTCACCCCAGAGAAGAGCCTGCACCGAGGGGCTCTGAGGGTTCAGAATGGCGCCCTGCTTCCCCCCTTCTCCTCGCAGACTTCAGGCCCCCTTGCACTGCTCACCTGGGACTCCTGCCTGCCACCCCACCTCCTGCCTCCACCAGGCCTCCACCGGGGCCCTGGAGCTCTCCGGGACCAGGCTGAGAAACCCCTCCCTGGGCCACAACCTTGAACCAGGCGGTCAGAAGGGCAGTACAGATGCTGCCCGGGATGGGCCGAAATTCCCTCTCCTGGCCCTGAGACCTGCTTCTCTGGAGCGGGTCGGGGAGGCCAGCCCAGACTGAAGGATGCCTCGAGGCCTCGGGGCCTGCAGCTGCAGCCAGAGAACAAAGGAGGCTGTGTCAGTGCTGAGGGGCTGACATGGAGCCCCGGAAACGCCCAAGGGAGGGCCACCCCATGACTGCCGGCTGGGCAGAAACCACGGCCCTGACGTGGAGGTAAGTGACAGCTCCTGTGTCCACTGACTCAGTGTGGCCGACCCACCAAGACCAGCCCTCCCTGGAGTGCCCCCGGAAGGGCAGGAGCCACGTTCAGCTCAAATCCAGGCTCTGCCACTTAACACCGTGGTCCTGCAAGCCACTTCTTTCCTCTGAGTCTCAGTTTCCTCTTCTGTAAAATGGGACAAGAAGGGCACCACCTCAGAGGGCCATAGAGGGAAGAGCCACAGCGCAGGGTCTAGGGCAGGACAACTGCTCGGTAGAGTTGGCTGCTGCACATGGCCTGGCTCTTGGAGCGTGGCACGTGCCTGGCACACCGTAAGGCCTCACCGCCCACTGCCGCAGCAAAGACAGCAAGGCCTGGCCTGACAGCGCCTTCCTTTCAGTCCCGGGGGCAGTGCACCCCTTTGCCCCATCCCTGTCCCCTCTCTGGGGCCAGGCGCCCCAAAGGCCTACTCCCACCCGCCTGCAGCCTGTCCCCAGCCTTGGTTTCTCTCCATTGCCAAAGCACAATGGCTGTTATAATTAACGAATTATCTCAGTGCAACAGCTGTGGTCCTTTGAAAATTAGGTTGAATAACAAGATCCTGGTGTATGGTAATTTCTTTTCCTCTCTTTCTCCCCCTTTCTGTCTCCCTCACTTCAGCCTTGCTATGCATGCAAATGTTTCTCCCTTCTCTATCCGGGCACCTTCCTCTTCTGTGGCTGCACCTCCTCCCCAGGACGGCAAGGGGACAGACTAAGGTTCTGCCTTCCAGTGAAAAGATAGGCGGGGGCTGACCCTCTGGCCCCCTCATGTGCAGCAGGCACCGGGCAAGGCACCTGGCACGTGTGACTTCTGTCATCTCTGGTGGACCTAAGTCCTGCCACTCCCTCTGGGGCTGGGGACCTCCCAGGCCATGCCACGCCCCCCTTGCACTTAAGCAGTGGCCTTCCCTAAGGTCCTGGTCTTGCTTGCTGCTTTTCTCAAACCTGCTTCCCCCACCCCCACCCCCACCCCAGGAGTATCTGGGCCCCTTCCGAGGCCTTTAATACCAACTTTGAGCTGACTACAGCCAACCACCGTGCCCAGCTGCCTGCTGCATCCCTCTCTGGCACGTGGACCTCCACCTGTCCATGTCCACAACTGGATTCATCCTCTCCCCTGCTTCTCTCCTGGTTCCCAGACCCAGTGAGAGGCATCACGGCCCGCCCAGCTCTCCCCGCTGGGGGCTCCGTGCCACTGTCCCCACTGCCCCTGCTCTGCTTCAGCCTCCTTCCTCCCCCCAAATGCATTTCTCAGACAGCACCCTCACTGGTCTCTCTACCTCCAATCCTACCGCCCCGTTCCATCCACCCTCCACCCAGCAGAGGACGAGCTTTCTAGAACATAAATCTGAGCGTGGCACTCCCCTGCCGAAAAGCCTTCGTTGGCGCCCAGCTGATCTGGGAAAATTCCAAAGACATCCGGAGCCCAGCCCACGTGGTCCTGCGGGAGCAGGAGCCTGCTCTCCTCTCCTGCCCTCCTGCCTCACCCCACCTGGCTGGGGTCTGTCTTGTGGGTTCCCACAGCCCCTGGGCTGCCTCCGTCACAACCAGACTCCTAACTGCTGCTTTCACCCCTCGACTGCATTCTCTGAGAAAGGGCCCTGACTCCCCCTCAGCACCAGGCACCTAGCAGGTGCTCAGTAAATATCTGCTAATGACTGGCTAAAGGAGGCCTGCTCACCCCTTTATAGATGAGGAAGCCGAGGCTCAGAGTAATTAATGACTTGCTCGAGATCACACAGTTCATGCAGACAAAACCAGGATTTGAACCTAGGTCTGTGACCCTAATGCCAGTCTTCCCACTGCCTGGGGAGGTCTGTGGGGGTCAGCTTTTGCACAGATCTCAGGGGACTCGAACCTCCCTCCAGCCTTAGTTGGATGATAAGAGACAGGCTCCCAGCCCAGGCTGTCACTCCCTTGACTTTGACCTTAGACTAGCCACATGACTCTCGGGGCCTCAGTCTGCTCATCTGTAAAGTGGGAAGGAGCCCCACCTCACTCCCCACCTCACAGGCAGCTGCCAGGGCAGAAACTCAAGTCTTGGAGAAAGTCAGTCCCGCTAACATCCGGGGATTTTCCTATGCTCATTCTCCAAACCCAACAGAACTGCCCTCAGCGGGCACTCCCCAGGGCTTTGGGGAGGGTCCCCAGGATGGGAGAGGTCACACAGAACAGGGATCCCCTCAACAAGAGGTAACAGGAGAAGCAGGGGGAATTTGGGGATCATCATAACCTTGGGCAGGAAGATTCCCTCTCTGAGCCTCGGTGTCTTCCTCTGTGAATTGGGCCCATTAATGCCCCTTGATGGGGGCGCGCGATGCGGACCAATGTGGAAAGGGCCTAGCACAGCGCAGACACCACCATGGCCACGTGGCTGCAAGGTTCACAGGAACGTGATCCTGAAGTGCACCCAGGGAGAGCGGGAGGAGAAGTGGGTGGGACAGAGCAGGACCCTCTGTTCCTGACTCTCCCTCTCAACAGCCCACAATGGCTCCCACTGGCCCCAGAATAGAGCCCACACCCCGACTTGTGGACCTCGAACCCTTCTCTCCCTAAGCTCACAGCCCCCCATGTCCCCTCACAACTCTATGGAGTTTCACGGATGCCACCCACATGTCCTCCAGACCTCTGCTCATGCTGTTCCTAAGCCTGGGAGCCATTCCCACCTGTCCACACCCTCTGGGGCCCAGACCTTACGCCTCCTCCTATGAGAAGCCTTCAGAGACTTGCCCTCATCAGGGAGAGTGATGGGCTCCCGGCTCTGCCCCCACCCCCTGATGCATGGCCCACGAAATCCTGGAAGGGTGCTAGAGATCACCACACCCCACCTCCCCCATTTACAAGTGGGGAAACTGAGGTGCAGGCAGGGAACAGCAGCTCTGCAGCAACGCACATGAACTCAGGTCTCTGCTGCTTCCAGCCCTCGGAGTGGCTTCTCTCCTGCTGAGCTGTTCAGTCCTTGCCTGTCTTCTCCGTGCCCCCGAGCCCAGTGCCTGAGGATGGTACCCCATCTTCCTCTCTGCGCCCCTCCCTCCCAGTGCCTAGCCTAAGCCTGGCGCATAGTAGGCACTCAGTAAATGTCTGTTGAATTGAATTGCGCTCAGGGCGGCCAGTCGTCTCTGCTCTGTAAGAGAAGCATAGAGTTAGTGGACTGTTCCCATGGAGACCAGGGGGTGGGAACCAAGCTGGTGGGGTGAGGAGTCTAGCCTGCCCCAAGGACCCAGGGGCCCTGGGGAGGGGTCCTGCAAAGCTGGAACATTCAGACTTATACGAGTCTGAATTCTGCCCCAACAGGTGCATGGCCCTGGGAAGTCACATTGCCCCAGGGCCTTGCTGCCTCATCTGTCAAATGGAGATGACACTCCAGTCCCTCCAGGCGGTGAGGACTGCTTGCCGGGAGAGATGTGAGGAGTGTACACAGTGACGCCCAGCTCACAAGCATTGAGTGCTCAGCACCTGACACAGAGTCGGTTGGGAATGATGCCCATTCTACAGATGAGGAGACTGAGGCTTAGAGAGGGGCCTGGCTTGCCCAAGGCCACACAGCCTGTGCACTTGATCTCATGCCGAAAGCACAGTCTCCCTGCAGAGCTGGAGCAAAGCGAGGTGTGACAACAAACCCCAGACAAAGACGCCAAAGGGTGGCGGGAGCCTAGCCCAGGCTGCCAAAGATTTTCCAGGTGAAGGGCCCAGCATGAGCCCCTGGCTGTGAAGGGAAAGGTGAGAAGCCGCATTCTCCCCTCCCTGTGGGTGTGAGCTCTGATTCCACAGCCCCCCAGAGGGTTCAAAGCTATCCTCAGAGCCAGAGGCTGCAAAGGCCTGGGCAGGGCCGGTGTTAATATAGATCAGTGGGGATATAAATACACGCCAGGCTGGACGCTGCAGGGCCAACCCGGAGCTGCCAAGGCACAGGCTCCCACCCAGCCCTGCCCCCAGCCCCTCTCCCTTCTGGGCCTCGGTTTCCTCATCTGTCAACAGCAAGCTGCACCATGACCGAGACTGCTATGTTTTACCCAACTACACACAGTTCTCTGACCCCAGCCAGCCTGGCCCGGGGAAGGCCTTTGAGGGCCAGGCAGAGACCTGGATCTACGTGGGACAGCCAAGGCAGGGACTTGGCTGCGTCCCAGCTCACTGGCCTGGAGCCGGGGCGACACAGGGAAGGGGGCCCAGCAGCCAGCCATTCACTCGTTCACTCCCTCATTCATTCAAACAGCCCTTCTTTGAGCGCCTCCTGCTGGGAGCTGTGGACTCACAGCCAAAGGCGCAGTCTGGCGGGGCTCTAGTGGGGAAGACGGTGGGGGATGAACGAGCACCCCTTCCCCTACCGGCCCAGGTCTGGGTGGGGGCCGTCCTCCGGCTCCCGTGCCCCGTCCCAGCCTGCGTGACAGGATGCTGGTGTCACACCTGCCTTCTGCCTAGACCAAGGCCTCATGGAGGACAGGGACGGAGTGGGCGGCCTCACTCAGCCTGTAACCCCAGGGACCGACGCGGCACCCAGCAGCTCTCTGTAAGGTTCCCGGGCTGAGGGGGAGTAAGGAACGCTGGGAGCATGAGCGAGGACGCCCGTGCGCAGGCCGGGACCAGGCCCCCAGGCCCTGCACACTAACACATGGCAACCACGCCGCCACGCCACTTGAAGGATGAGGAAACTGAGGCTGAGAGAGGAGGAGGGATGTGCCCAAGGGCCCGCAGCTCCAATAGCCCAGCACCCACAGCTCCCAGGCACGCACGAGACGGGCTGATGTGTGCGGACTCACGACACAGCAGTCTGACCATCAGAGGATGTCTGGGACTCCCCGAAGGCCGAGCAGAGGTGAGAGGTCAGCAGCAGACAGACCCTCGCATGACAGGCAGAGACACTGAGGCTCTGAGGCGGGGCCCTGCCCCCAGCCCCGGGCCTGGCAAATACTCCGAAGGCCCTACCCAGGCAGAGCCTCAGTCCCACCCCCACCCCCTCTGAGATCCACAAGCCCAGCCCTGCCCCTTGCTGGCAAGTGACTTGGGCAGTGACCAGCCCTCTCTGAGCCTCAGCTCCCGAAGACCCATATCATCCCCCACCCCACGCAGCTGCTGCAAGGAGCAAAAGGGGAGACCGATGAGAGACCCCCATAGAAACTGTAAAGTGCCGTCCATCGTAAGGGAATTTAATTGTCACTGGTGTACCTCCCTCGGCTCTCCTCAACCACTTCTCCAAAAGGGCTACAGTAGTGTTTATCAGACGCTCTCAATGAGCCTGCCCGAGCTGAGGGCTCAGGATCCCAGAGACCAGGTCTTATTTTTATACCCGTTCTGCAGATGAGGGAATTGAGGCTCAGACAGATTAAGTGACTTCTTCAAGATCACACTGCAAGAAAGTGAGAGTGCTTAGCCATGACATCATCTATCTGCCCCCGAGTGCCTGCACACTGGGCTCCTCTGGTTCATGAACACCCACCTGCTCCTGGCTTTATCAGACTTCCCAGATGAATGCAATATTCATATTTCTATCAGCAACAGCTCAGGCACCCCTCTCCAAGGCCTTCGGGAGCCCCATTAATCATTCAGACACACCTGCATATTCATTAACTTCCGAATTAATACAGGGTCCCTTATTACTTCAGGCCTGCTGCCTGCATTAAAGACACTTCAACTTCATTCATTATTAAACTCCCCTGATAAATGATTACATCCCTCCTGTACAGAGGGGAATAGCACCCAGGCCCCACAGCTGGCAGGCCTGCTCCAAGTGGCAGCTGCTGTGTGACCCTGAGCCAGGCCCTCACCCTCTCTGGGCTTCCGGCATGTTTATCTAGTAAGATCAGGCAAAGAATAGTATCTAAGCACCACCTGGCCTCATCAAGGTGGCCCTATCTCATCTTTTGTCCCTTCTCTGCATGTGTCTTTCTTGGACTCATATAATCCCCCACTCTCCTCAAAATGGCAGGGGGGTGTTGTCATCCCTGGAGTTTTCCGTGTCCTCCCCGACGAGCAGCCCCCACTGCACCTGGGCCCAGGCCTCAGAGCCAGTGGGCCTCGGGTCCCGGCACCAGCCCATCACCCTGAGGGCACCCTCTGTGCCCGGGCTCACCTGGCGTGGCAAACGACAACGTGCCCCAGACCAGAGAACAGCAGGCCCCACAACCTGCTGGCAGACTCCAGCGCCGCACAACAGCATCCACGAAGACAACGACAACCGCAGCCCGCACTTCCTGAGCACGTGCTGCGCCGTCCCCTCCTTGAGCAACTTCCTAACAGAGGGGAAAGCTGAGGCCAGCGAGGTCAAGTTCATCTCCCCAGGAAGGGCTGGAGCTGGCTATGAACCCAGGCTCTCTTATTTGAGGTCCTGAGTGGCTCCCATCACAAGTACCACCTGGAGGCCCTGACTTTGGCCACCAACCTGCCCTGGCCGCCCCACCCACCTCTCCCTCCCCCAGCACCTCCATCCCTAACTCTTCCTCCATATGCTGCTCCTGCCTAATGGAGCTGCGGGCAGCACAGAATGGGTCCCCGTTCGCTGGCAGACACCCCGATCAATCTCCATTATGCCTGGCGCTGAGCAGAGCCTTGAATGAAGCATGCTGATGCCACCGCGGGCATCAACCCTGCTGGCTCTGACTCGCCTGCTGCCTCCACTCAGTGTGCTCACTGGGCCACAGGGCCACGACATCAGCAGGCCCCACTGCCGCATCCTACGGATGCTGGGCCAAAGGCTTTGCTCTCGACCCCACTGGCTGTGTGACTATGGGCTCATTACCAAACCTCTCTGTGCCTCAGTCTCATCACTGGAATCATGCCTGACTCTGCCCTCTCCCTCATCCCTCATCTCCAGTCCATCCTGACACCTGTACAGGCCACACACCTGTGTGTCCACTGCTGCCCTTCAGTCCAAGCCACCAGCAGCTCCTGTCTGCATGGCAGCAACTGCCTTCCAGGGTCTCCGACGTCCCCTGGGTTCCTCCCTCCCTCTGCCCGGCTACCAGAGAGCCTCTCAAATGGCAGTCTCTCGTGGACCCACTGAGGCCCCTCTCTTAACGCCCCTTCAGAAGCTTCCATGGTTCCCAGGCTGAAGCCAGAGTCCTCCTGAAGGTTGAGGCCCCTTGAGGGCCAGGCCCAGCCTCCTGCTCCAGACCTGCCCCCTGCTGTCCTCCCTGGCAGCCTCGCCTCTCTCGGGTGATGCTCCCATCCCGTCGGACTCCTTGGTGAGCGTCTGTCCCTCCCGGACTGTCAGTGCCACACGGTGGAGAGCGCAACGTGTTCTCCCTGCAGCTCCAGCTCAGCTCACCCTAGGCAGAGCAATCCTGTGGCCTGCAGGGATGCCTCTGTCAAGGGCAGAGTAATCCGCCCCCCAGGCTGTGGTGACCATGAACAGGGCACCTTGCACACTGTAAATGATGAACTCTTCACTCCTCATCTGGGGCCAAGCACCAGGCTGGCTGCTGCAAACACAGCCACCCCACTGTACAGGACAGCATGGTAAAGATCACCGGACCCATTCCCCAGAGGAGAAAACCAAGGCTCAGAAAGACAAGGTGACCTCACCAAGTCACGGCTGGCAAGTGGTGGGCCTGGGAACCCGGCTCTGGCTGTGTCTGGTTCGGGCAAGCAGTTAAGCAGCACTGAGCACTGGCCACGTGCCAGACCCTAATAAGCGTTTCACATTAATGAAATCATTAAACCCTCTCCGCAGCCCTGTGAGATGGGCACTAGTATTCTACCCATCCGGGAGATGATGCAACTGAGGCCCAGAGCCGTGAAGCCGCTTGCCCAAAGGCACACAGCTAAGATGCGGAAGAGCCCGACACACACCAAGTCGCAGCCCCAGACTACTCCGCCCAGATCTGCCCAGGCCCCTCTGCTGCCGAGGGCCCTCTGGGGTGAGAGGCGCCCCCTTGCTGGCTCTGTGGCAGCAAGGCCTGGAGCAGGGCCCTCCGCCTCTGGGCTTCAGCTTCCTCACCTGTGAGGGGCCCTTTCAGCAACGGCGCAGTATCCACGCGCCCGTGGGCCCACGACACACCAGCCCGGGCTCGGCACCGCGGGCTGCAAAGACGTGCGAACTAGTCTCTGGCCTGCAGCACATCACCAAGGGTAGGAGACACGGGGACGGAGCCACCTGTTCAGGGCTCAGGGAACAAGCAGGGTGCGGGCCCCTGCCTACTGTCACCAAGAGCACCACAAAGCCACCAGGAAGCCAGAAGACAGGCCATGGGTG
>JAQIFY010006604.1:0-10175 GCA_028533085.1 Varecia variegata
ATATGAATTTTGGTCTTGTTTGATCTAAGGATTACATTATGTATTTCAAACTATGTTAAAATTACAGAGGACAATATTATAAGGCAGAACTCATGAAATAATTGTACAATATATAGGCCATGAGAAGCTGGAAACTGGAAAATCAGGGAATGGGCTGATGTCATGGAGTTGACTTTATGTCGATAAGATTAGTATGCTTCATCACACATTATAATAGTAGAGAAGCATTGGTATTACAGTCTGGTACTGTTGGCTCGCTTTTCATGATTTATATTCCAAATGCATTGTAAGCTCTTTGAGTGGAGGGACAATGTGGCTTACAACATATCATGACTTGCATACAGCAGGAGCTAAACATATACATGTAGATTGATAGAAATTACTAAGAACTGAATTAATATTAATATTTTTTAGGATTATTTTGTTCTAGTTCAGAAGAAGACTGAGATTTTCTCACTGATGAATTATATTTCTTGCTAGCACATGCTAACAAGAGGTAAAAATCTAACTGCCTCTAAATACCTAAAATAGTTTTCTTTTTTTACCATTGCATGAATAGTATTTTCCTAATATTATTTGTGCTGATTTATGATGGGATTTTATCAAAACTGACTAGACTCAACATTAAAGTATATAACTACCTGTGTGGTAGAATATGAAGACTTTAAATGGTTGCCTGGTTCCCTTCAATGTATATAGATATGTCCATTATTTATATTTGGACTCCTTTAGGAAACATGTACCTCATTTGGCAGGAGGTATAATTTTTTTTTTGTAATCAAATCCAGAGCATGAGAGAAAAGAAAATTAAACTCTTAATCATCACTCAATCATACCCCAGAGTAAATGGTCTTCCTCATCTGTAAATTGTTGGGCTAGATGACCCATAAGGTTCTATCTAATACTAATACTTTATGGTGCTAGAAGACAATATAGGGCTTGTATATTTGTGATTGGGATTCAGAATGCCCTAATGTCAGAGTAACTGTCTTCGAAATACAGGTTAAGGCAGGGTGCTAGAATGAGGGAAAGAAATTGTATGTATACAAATCTAGAATGTTAAAAAGGACAAGGGAGCATTAAAAACAAACATTAAATTTCACATATGACTAGGAGAATCGATATTAATATATTTTATATATCTCAAATTTGTGTGTAATAATGAATATGATTATTCGAATACACCAGATATTTGAAAAGATCAATTATCTTAGTGTCAAATATATAAATTGAGATCATTAATTTAAAACAGTTAATAGAATATATTTCCAAATGAAAAAGGATAGTCTTTCTTTTTTTTTTTTTTTTTTTTTTTTTGAGACAGAGTCCCACTCTGTTGCCCGGGCTAGAGTGAGTGCTGTGGCGTCAGCCTAGCTCACAGCAACCTCAAACTCCTGGGCTCAGGCGATCCTTCTGCCTCAGCCTCTCGAGTAGCTGGGACTACAGGCATGCACCACCATGTCCAGCTAATTTTTTCTATATATATTTTTAGCTGTCCATATAATTTCTTTCTATTTTTTTAGTAGAGATGGGGTCTCACTCTTGCTCAGGCTGGTCTCGAACTCCTGAGCTCAAACGATCCACTCGCCTCGGCCTCCCAGAATGCTAGGATTACAGGCATGAGCCACCACGCCCAGCCAGGATAGTCTTTCTAAACAGAAAGAAATACATATTTCATACTACTCAGCCTTCTGGAAGAAATTTGACCTTAATTATAAGAGGTCCAGGTAAATTCCCAACTTCCCTAAATTTGATTGATTATGCAAACATTTTCTGAACTCTTTCTTGGTCATGAACTTTTTTTTTTTGCCTGAAGTTTTCCAGAGCATGCTTTTGCATTACATGTCCTTGTGTATTTATTATTTAATAAACAGTTTACCAACTCCTTCATCATTGTATAGCAATCTGTTGTGGTTCTGTCTTTATTAACTTAAAAGTTAGCTAAAATCATTCACTTTTATTGCTTCAAGAAGTCATAGATTCCAGTATCTCACCAATTGCAAGATTTCTCTCTTTGGAGGCATCATTATTACTTTATTAAGCATCCCAAGCGGCCTCCCGGTACAACAGGTAACTAATTATATTGATCTTAAATTTTAATCAATCATATTCTGGGTCTAGGATATTTTGAGTATCTTTTCCAATTTTTAGCTAGGTGTTACAGATATTTAAAAGGTTGAGTATATCAGTATTGACTTATTTCCAATATCCTGGATAAACTTTTTTTAATCTAAAATATACCATTTATAAGGAATTTGATAAATACTTCTCAATGAAAATGCTTTAATGAAAAGCTCCTTTATGGTATCAATATATTTTTGAGAAATATAAATAATAAAAAATAATTTTAGTGCTTTAGTGACATGTTTAAGCATTAGTCAAAACTTTAAAGATCTACACTGTGAGCCTGTGAGATAGAAATAAATGTGTTTGGCTGCAAAGTGTATTAATAGCTTAGATTTGGCTTATTAGAATAATTCTGGGAAATGAAAACTTGGTTAGCTGGCTGACTCAATTTAAAAGAGATTGTTAAGAACCATCTTCCATTTCCCTGATGATTAGATACATTGACCATTTTTTCAATATTTTTTGGGCATTAGTCTATCTTTTGGAAAACTTCTGTTCATGTCCTTTGCCCACTTTTTTATGGGGTTATTTGATTTTTCTTGCTGATTTGTTTGAGTTCTTTATAGATTCTGGTTATCAGCCCTTTATCGGTTGTATAGCATGCAAGTATTTTCTCCCATTTTGTAGGTTGTCTATCACTCTATTAATTGTTTCCTTGACTGCACAGAAGCTTTTCAATTTAATCAGGTCACATTTGTTAATTTTTCTTGTTGCTGAGATTGGCTCTGGGGTCTTCTTCATAAATTCTTTGCCTAGGCCAATATCTAGAAGAGTTTTTCCAATGTTTTCTTCTATAATTCTTACAGTTTCATGTCTTAGGTTTAAGACTGTTATCCATTGTGAATTATTTTTTGTGAGTGGTGAGAGGTGCAGAGGTGTTTCAGTCTTCTATATGTGGCTATCCAATTTTCCCAGCATCTTGAATTGAATAGGGATTCTTTTCCCCAGTGTATGTTTTTGTCTGCTTTGTCAAAGATCAGAATGCTCAAAGTCTCTAATCATCAGGGAAATGCAAATCAAAACCACAATGAGATATCACCTAATATCAGGGAGAATGGCTTTTATCAAGAAGTCCCAAAACAACAGATGCTGGAATGGATGTGGAGAGAAAGGAACACTTACACACTGTTGGTGGGACTGCAAACTAGTACAACCTCTCCATGGAAAATAGTATGGAGATATGTTGAAGAACTAAAAGTAGACCTACCATTTGATCCAGCAATCCCACTACTGGGTATTTACCCAAAGAAAAGAAAGTTATTTTATAAAAAAGACACTTGCACTTGAATGTTTATTGCAGCACAATTCACAATCACAAAGATGTGGAATCAACCCAAGTGCCCATGAATACATGAATGGATTAATAAAATGTGGTATATGTATACTTTGGAGCACTACTCAGCCATAGAAATAAAAATGGTGAACTAATACCTTTTGTAACAACTTGGATGGAACTGGAGACCATTCTTCTAAGCAAAGTATCACAAGAGTGGAAAAACAAATAATACCACATGTATTCACTATTAAATTGGAACTAACTGATCAACACCCATGTGCCCATATGATAGTAAAACTTAATGGAAACCAACCAGGTGGGAGCGGGGAGGTGGGGATGGGTAAATTCACACCTAATGGGTACAATGCATGCCGTATTTGTGTTGGGCACACTTATAATTTTGAATCAAACAACACAAAAGCAAATCATGTAACCAAAACGTTTATACTCCTGTAATATTCTGAAATAAAAAAAATTAAATTAAATTAAATTAAAAAAAAGAACTATCATCCAAAACTTTAACTTCAGAAAGTTCCAACTAGAACCTGAGACTTAGCTGAGATATGTTTTTTTGATAATTAGTCCATAATAAGTATGCAGAAGCACACAATTCATAGATACTTTCCACCGCTGGTTTTTGGACCTTTCTGCAGTCATTTAGTTTCATAAGATTAGGGCTGACATGAAGACTATGTATAAATCTATTATTTTGAAGAGATGTAGCACTCTGCAATGTGAGGGTTCACAAAGATGCTTCAGCCAGGGAAAAGTCAATGCTTTTTCCCTGATCAGCCTTTTCTGCAGTTTCGTGATGAGGCAACCTGAAAACGGAGAAATTGGGTCCTCCTCACACTTCTAACGGGCCCAATGCTCCTACCCTAGTATAATTGTAATTTTGTAATTTTAATAAGGGTAAAATCTCCATAACAATTAGCACAGAATTCTGAATTTTAAGGCATAGAAATATAGGTTTTAAAGAAATATGGTCTTGTGTAGAATTTTCTGTAACATATGAGTCTACTCAAACCCTGAATCCAACATACAATTTGCTCATGGAATAATTATGATGTCCTTTGTTGATATTTCCATGAGCCATAGCATCAATTCTATCTATGTTGCTTTCTTGAAACACAGAATATTATTTCTTTTGCTGAGAGATGGAATAGTCTATAAACATTTTTTTTCCTGGCTTAAAATTATTTTTTTCTATTTCTTCCTTTTTCAGAGATCCATTAATTTTTCCAAGTTTAACAAGAAGAAATCCTAAATTGTGGCTATGTAAATGTTAGTATCTGCTTATCACCATTTTAACAAGTATAGCAACAGTAAAGGACATTTGTAAATATCACTCAGTACTGTGAAGGTTTCTTAGACCAGTGGTTCTCCAAGTGTGATGATTGCACCAGCGGCATCAGCATTACCTGAGAAATGGTTAGCAATACAAATTCTTGGGCCCCCATTCCAGACCAACTGAATCTGAAATGCTGGGATGGTGCTTAGCCATTTGTATTTCAACAAGCCTTTCGGGTGATGTTGATATACTCTACCACTTGAGAACCACTACCTTATCTTAGAGAAAACAGCACTTTACTGAAATCCTCAGCAGTGGAGAATCCAACTAATTCGGGAAACACATTTATCTGCTAAACTTGTTTGCTCCTACAAATTCTTAAAATGCAGGCTGAAGGCAAAGAGCCCCATTTCTAAGATTAGCAATTGTTGTGCCTCTGGTTGTGAGGAATCACCTGTTCTGGAGTCTAAAAAACTACAGTTATTTTATGAGTAGCTACTATGTACCAGAAGATATGTTAGGCTCAGTGAATATAAAACTGAACAGAAGAGAAAATATTTGCCCTTATTAATTTTTAATGAGAAGAACAGTTAAAAAGCAAGTAAATATATAAATGATAGCAGCTTGTGATAAGTTTTAGGAGAGGAGTATCAGAATGTGGTTCTATTTACAGGGTAAGGTCAAGAAAGAGAATTGTTAAGAGCTGGTTGAAGAGTGTTTCAATGATCCTGAGTCAGGAATGGGTTTGACCTTTCCTAAGAACTGATAGAAAACCAACGTCACTATAACACGATGAGCTGACAGAGACTGGCGTCAGATGAGCCCAGATCATTGTATTCCAAAAGTGTTAGTCTATGCTAACATGGTTCCTCATCTCCTATGAACATATAACTTATATCTGTTTTCTTACAATCACAATCCACTTATTAACAAATTCACTTGCCCGGCTTGACCTTAAGGCTGCAAATACTGGTTTTTGCCCACATTCTTCTATGTGGCTCAGTATCGTGGATGCAGATCTTAGATTTACCTTGCAGACTTGTTTTTCAGATATTGGTATATAATATTAACCTCCCCCAACACATTTATTAGAGCTAGTTATTAAAATTAGGCACATGATCATTTTATTAGTTATATGTTGCTGCATAACAAATTCTCCCACAACTTAGAAATTTAAAAGAACAAATATTTATTATTTCACAGTTTCTGCAGGTCAGGAATATAGGAGTGGCTGCAGGATAGTTTTAGCTCAGGGTCTCTGATGAAGTTCTAGTCAAGCTTCTGACTAGGGCTGCAGTCATCTGAAGGCTTGACTGGACCTGGAGGATCAGCTTTTAGGATCACTTATATAGTTATTGGCAAAAGACTTCAGTTTCTCACAACATGGGCCTCTCCATTAGGCTGCTCATAACATGACAGTACCTTCTCGTGGTACAAAGGATCTGAAAGACAGAGAACCACCAAGATGGAAGCCAACTGTCTTTTAAAACCTAGTATCAGAAGCGACATACCATCCTTTCCGCCATATTCTATTGATCACAAAGGCCAGCTTCTCTGCAGTGTGAGCAGGGATTAAACAAGGATGTAAATACTAGGTGGCAAAGATCTTTGGGCACCATCTTGGGCAAGGCTGTGGTTTTGGGATTCAGATTACTAGCTTTGAGCCTTAGTTTTTCCATTTATCAGTTGTGTGTGTGTGTGTCTGTGTGTGTGTGTGTGTGTGTATGCTCACCCTTAAAGAGGTCATTTTTACCTCTTTGCTTCTCAGCTATGATTTCTAAATATGTACTTTCCCAAATATTTCTCTAACCAATCTGTCTCTTCTTTGACTGATATGTCTTTGGCCTAACAGCAATCACACTGTGGAGGCTGGTATCTACTAAGTATGGGAACAGTCTGGGAGCAACTGACAAGGCGTTTGGGACCTAAGATAAGTTATGAGGGGAGATCATATACATTTTGAAGTATTTTAGTCATGAATCTCCAATAAGACCATTGTACTATAGCCGAATCTCAGCCTTGGATTTTTACTTTGTAAAATTTTCAGACAGTTTTATAAACTTTTTTTTTTTTTTTAGCTCAAATGTCATTCAGTGTTGAGTTTTGCTGAGTCCAGACCTCTTTTGAAAATAGCCCTCATATATTTCAAAGGGAGGAACATCCTAGATAATAGTGGCAGTTAATAGTTAATGAAGTTAGAACAAGAGAAACATTACTATCTTTTTAATTTTTAATTTATTTATCTTTTGTGTGTGGTTTGTTATGTTTTCTGGACACTTAAGGTATAAAACTCTGTTCAGCCTGGTATTTTCCCTAATAAAAATACTTCTTAAATCATACCTCCTTCAGTGAGGCCGTGAGAGCTTGTTTAACAAACAAATGGAGGAGTTGTTGAGCCCTTAATTATAATAACTTAGTTTCATGAAAACTTGAGATAATGAACTTCTGCGGTGTTTCTTATGGGTTATAATAACCGGTGGGTGGAAACTGTAGGTTACGCTTTGCCTTGCTGGTATTGTCTTGTTAATTATATTCATCACTCTGAAGTACCATTGCAGCAACATATGTATGCATGAAATTCACTTAATTAATTTGCACATATTTTAGGAACTGCATTTATTAGGCAAAACAATGCCAAGACTCTTTGGTAGAGTTTAAGTGGCTGGGCTTATGAGATAACAGAATTTCTTTAATTAAAATTATTTTTGAAGTTTGAATGTGATGTGTATGTGCCAAACCTTTTCTCACTTTCTTTTTGTAATATCCTTATGGGGATAAAGATTAGTCTGGCTAAGAAGTAAAATCTTAAAAATGCCACTTGGTTTTTATTTATGGCCATTTTATACTAATCTTCGATGCTGAAATAGGCAAGGAAATTTGAAATGTAAAATGAAGTTTGGTACCATCAACGGTAGTATTATAAATATTGAAAGAAGAAAATAAGAATATGTGGGAGAAAACTCTGAGCACTTGCTCTGTTTCTCTTAGGAAATTTATATCCCAGCATTAGCATTATGTATGCACATGTCTATTTTCTCCAGCAGATTTGACCTCTCTGGGCAAGGAGTGAGCTTTGTTTATATTTTATACACAGTACTGGGTGAGCACAGTATCCAGAACAGAGTAAGCGTTTTATAAAATAACAATGTAAGGAAAACTCTCCATGACCCTGGGTCAAGATGAACTGAGAAATATAGCCTATCAATAATAACATACTTAACTGAAATAAATAGTATAATATTAAAAAGGGAGGAGTTGAGCAGAATAAAGAACAGTAAAATTGTATTTCAGATGAGATGTGAAGGATCCGTAATTCAGCCTCAGGAGAGAAAAAGCTGTGGCTACCACCCCAGGGGTTAAAACTATATTTCTTTTTTTGTTTGTTTTTGAGACAGGAGTCTCACTCTGTCGTGCTGGCTACAGTGTAGTGACGTCATCGTAGCTCACTGCAACCTCAAACTCCTGGGCTCAAGCGATCCTCTTGCCTCAGCCTCGCAAGCAGCTAGGACTACAGGCCATGATGCCCAGCTAATTTTTCTATTTTTAGTAGAGACAAGTTCTCACTCTTGCTCAGGCTGAGCTTGAGCGATCCACCAGCCTCAGGTATTAGTTCTGGCTGTGGTAAAGTTTTGCTATGGACTTTGATGCCGACTGAGCCAGGCTGTGCGACCCGGTGGTGACAGCAGTGGGCTGTGTGCCTATTTTTAGGCCCCAGGGATGCTTATGCTGGCACCTGTGTTATTGGGTCCAGGAAGGCCAATTATTGGGCCTCCAGGAGCCTTGCTCAGAAGCCAGTAATGAGAGAAGTGGGGTGGTTGTGTGGGTGGATTCTCAGGTCTCTCAGTAGCTGGTATAATGTGGGTGGTGGCAGTAGTGATGGTGAAGCCACCGACTGGGACCTAAGTGGTCCCTGTTGGTTTTTCTGGTAATTGCAATGGGTTAGGCAGGCTAGTTCCCAGTCCCACAGCTGCCCACAGCTGGGCAGTGAGTATTGTCCTAAGTGTGCATAGGAGGGCTTGGTTTTCCCTGCACCTCCGGGCTGAGAGGCTGCCGTAGCTGCTTTACCTCAAACTCAGCCTGAGAGTGGGGCACTTCTTGGTCTCACAGCAGCCTGATTCAGGGTGGTTGGTATCGCCCTAGGTGTGCCTAGGAGAGCCTGGTTTCCCTGTCCCTCCCCAGCTTGGTGGTGGCTATAGCCAGGTCAGCCTGCTCTCTTCCCAAGGGGGGGGGGTCAAGTTTGTGTATGGCTGAATTTCTTGAATCCCTGAGTTGTTGTCTTTCATCTGTTTTTGGAAATTTTTGGCCATTTTATTTTCAAATACTGTGTTTGCTTCATTCTACCTATCCTCTCATTATGTGACTCCAATTGGGTTTTCTAGGTCTTTTCTTTTTATTCCACATTTGCTTACACTATATATACACATATTTTTTTAGAGATGGGGTCTCACTCTGTCACGCTGGCTGGAGACCAGTAACACAATCATAGCTCACTGTAACCTTGAACTCCTGGGCTCAAGAAATCCTCCCTCCTCAGTCTCTTTACTATCTAGAACTTCAGGTGCTTGCAACCATGCCCAACTATTTTTTTTTTATGTTTTGTAGAAAAAGGGTCTCACTATGTTGCCCAGGCTGGTCTCAAACTCCTGGCCTCCAGCAGTCTTCCCACTTGGCCTTCCAAAGTGCTGGGATTACAGGTGTGAGCCACCACACCTGGCCTGACTATTTATCTATTATTCATTTTTGTATTTCTGTCCTCCACTTTGATATTTTTTAATTATTAATTTTCTCTAACACTAATCTTTTTTTATCTAATCTTTTATGTCTAATCTGTTGTTAATCTCATCCATTGATTTTTTAAATCAAGATATTTTTAAATTCAGCTTTAGAACTTCCACTTTTTTCTTCTTATAGATTTCAATTCTCTCTTAAATTATACATTTTTCCCATTTTTCCCATTTTTCTCTATTTTCTTGGCCTTAGCAATCACACTTACCATCTTTGTCTGCTAGTGCCAATACCTCAATCACCTGCATATATGGTGGATATCTAACTTTATCTTTTTTCTAAATGATGGGTGGTAACTTTTTATTGGATGCTGGACAATTAGTATAAAATACTGTACAGAATCTAGCTGGTATCTTCTACCAGAGAGGACTCAACATGCCTCTGATAGAAAGAAGGGAGGCTGCCCACCTTAATTCAATCAGGGACTGTGCTGAATTGAGTCAAGACTGCAGTTTTAGTAAGACTTGACCGACATCTTTCTATTCCACGATCCAGATGATAATCTGGTGTGTTTACTGAGGCTCATTTCCCTGGAAAGTCTTTGTTTTAACCCCATGAGAGGCCAGGCGCGGTGGCTCACACCTGTAATCCTAGCACTCTGGGAGGCCGAGGTGGGTGGATAGCTCGAGGTCAGGAGTTCGAGACCAGCCTGAGCAAGAGCGAGACCCCATCTCTACTAAAATTAGAAAGAAATTA
>JAQIFY010006605.1:0-10175 GCA_028533085.1 Varecia variegata
CCGAGTTCCTGCCACCGACCTCCCCCACCCCCATCACACACCGAGATCCTGTGATCACGTGAGCACTGCTCTGCATCTCAGCATTTCCCTGCCACTATTCCTAAGAGCCCAGATGCCCTTTCCCCTTCATCTCTATGGAGATGCTGCTTACTCTTCAGTCTCAAACAACGCCTTCCTCCTGAGGCTTCCTTGATGCCACTGCCCGCCTTAGATTGAGGTGAACCATCACAGCAAACACAGCACTTGACTGGCAGCTCTGCAAGAGCCCAGAGCCAGGCAGGCTGGGGTTCCAGGTGGTTTTGTACCTGCCTGGCTCCTCTGCTAGACCTAGAGTGCCCGAGGGCGGGCACCACCTCCCACAGCTCTCTATACCACCCATTGCCCCGCAGAGGGTTTTGTTCCTTACTAGGAGGAAAATTGGAACAGAATTGAATTAGCTTGCCAGTGTTCAGAGATGAGGGGCAGCATCGTTTGGTAATAAGTGCAGCAACCTAAAAGCTCTGAGGGAATAAAAGGGATGAGGAGAGAGAAAGAAAGATCTGCAGTGGCCTTGCTCTTGCTGCTGCTGCTGCTGCTGCTGCTGCTGCTGCTGCTGCTGCTGCTGTTGCTGCTGCGGTGGCCTCTGGGAAGTGCCTCCCACCAGCTTCCTGCCTTTAATCTTAGGAACTGGGTGATGATAATAAGCGAGGGATCCCACAGAAATCCAGCTTCAGCAATGCTTGACTGGGGGATCCAGAGGGGAGAGAGGACCAAATTAGGCATCGCCCTCTCTCCTCTAGATCTCGCCCCACTAACATGGCTTCTGATTATGTGATGAGCTCAGCATATGTTGCCAGCTAATTTAAATATTTATGATGGGTTTGCAAATCACCTCTTAACATGCCAGCATGTTGATACCCTATAAATCATACACTTTACAGGTGAAAGGGCCATTAGCATCTGGTATAAACTTTTCCTTTTCTATGTGGGGAACTGAGTCCCAGAAAGGGCCGGGAGCTGGCTCAAGGTCACATAGGTGTTAGTAGCGGAGCTGGGCCTGGAACCCAGGGCTCTCTGCCCACTGTACTGTACCGCCTGCCTATCCCACCAGAGTGAGGACTGGAAAACTTCTGACACTTTGGAAATGGATGTGAGCCATGTTTGTACTGCACCAAGGGAAAAAGAGGCACATAATTCTTTGGGAAAGGAAATACGGGAAATGGATATAGATGGCAAGATAGTTCATTTAAGACTCAGAGACGTGCACATGACCTCCTATCGTCTCACCTGTCCCCTACCCCAGCAAAGCCGCTCTGTAGGGGTGGTCCCATTCCTGTTGTCCTGCCTGTGTGAACAGCCTTTGGAATACACAGCTCTGCCCCTCCCTCCAAAGGGGGGGGGTAGGGGGAGAGACTCTTTGGGGCCTGCTGATGGAATCTTGCTTTTCCCAAGCCTCTTGATCAACTGGTAGCCAGATGAGCACCACACCAACTGCACCTCACCTCCAGAAACTCAGAATGGTACAACAGCCTTGCAGAATGAGACTTCAAGCAGGACAGGATATAATTCAGTCCTGGTGAGGATACATCCTGACAAGAACACATCCTGGTGAGGATATGACCTGGTGGGGCTATGTCCTGGTGGGCATACAGTCTTGCTGTCATAGTGTCTTGAGAGCTTTGAATACAAAATTGTACTGAGGGCCTGTGGTGGGCGCACTAGCTTTGGAGTCAGAGGGACCTGGGTTCATGTCTCAACTCTGTCCCTTCCTAGCTGAGCATCCTTGGGCTGGTTGCTAAACCTCTCTGTACCTCAGTTTCCTCATCTGTAAACTGGGTCTGAATAATACCCACCTTGAAGGGTTGTCGTGAGACTTGTAGGGGGAAAAGTACAAAGTGTACTTAGTCCTGGCCCAGGCACATAGAGAGCATTCAATAAATGTGGTCACCCTGGAAATGCAGAATGATGGGTGATCTTTTATTCTACACCTTTATACTAAGCAGGAACTACTTTAAATATTTTTTAATTTTTTATATTTTTAAGAGACAGGGTCTTGCTATGTTGTCTAGCTGGAGTGCAGTAGCTATTCACAGGCACAATCAGAGCTCACTGCAGCCTCAAACTCCTGGGCTCAGGCGATTCTCCCACCTTAGCCTCCAGAGTAGCAGGGACCACAGACTTGTGGCACCATACCCAGCTAGGAATTATTTTTATGATCAGAAAAAAAATAGAGTATAAATGGAGAAAAAAACTATCCTTGCAACAAAATGTTTTTCAAACAGATCCTAGAAGGCACTGCTGTGAGGCCTCTCAGGTGTTCTCCCCATTGTCAGAGGGGGGGACAGATGATGCTAGGTCACAGGGCAAAGGAAAGAGCCCAAGCTGGGGGTCATGTACCAGGACTTGTGGTCCTAATGTGTGCCATGGGACTAGCACTCAGTGTTTCTCTTTACCGTGCCCATGGTTATGTATGGCACATGGTATCTTCCAGCAGCAAGACCAAACAAAGCAAAACCAACCCATAATTGCCATTAAAGTTCTACAGAAATAAAAACATCACAGCTCACGTGGGGCTCTCAAATCCACACTTTCATGATGAAGGAAAAAAGTTTGGGTTCCCTATTCTGGAGCTGAATAGAAAAGAATGCTGCAGTTTTAGGTTCATTTAGACATTAGAATGTAGAGAAAGCTACTGAGATGGGGATTATTTGGGGGGAGGGGGATCTTAGAACCTCCCACCTAGGTATGGAGATTGAGGCTACAAATTGGTCCCCCAAGAGATATTTACATCCTAATCATCAGAACCTGTGAACATTAACTTATATGGCAAAAAAAAAAGTTTATGCAGATGTGATAAAGTTCAGGATCTTTAGATGGGGACATTATCCTGGATTATCTGGGTAGGCCCTAAATGCAATCACATATGTCCTGATAAGAGGGAGGCAAAGGAAGATCTGACACACAGAGGAGAAGGTGGTGTGAAGCTGGAGCAGAGAGAGATTTGAAGATGCTAGTCTTAAAGGTCAGAGCGATGTGGCTACAAGCCAAGGAATGCAGGCAGCGAGCAGAAGCTGGAAGACACAGAGAATGAATTCTCACCTACAGCCTCCAGAGGGAGTGTGGCCCACCAGCACCTTGCTTTCAGTTCAGTGATGCTGATTTCGGGCCTCTGGTCTCCAGAACTGTGAGTGACTAAATTCCTGTTGCTTGAAGCCCCCCAGTTTGTGGTACTTTGTCATGGCAGTCCCAGGAAACTAACACACGGTCTTCAGCGTTCATCTAGTCCTGTGGTTTTCACACATTTTTGGCAGCAAAACCAATTACTTTTCAAATGAAATCATGGCCTATAGAGATAACAGATGCAGATAGACAGGGTATGGTTGAGAAAGAGAAGAGGATCTGCATCTCCACAGTGGCTCCTGAAGCACCTCCCAGAACCTTCCACCGACAGAGTGTGAAAACACGCATCTAGTTCCAACCACCTCAATTGTTCAGATGAGTAATCTGAGGCTCTTGAGGGGCTGAGTGATTGGCTGAAGGCCTCTCTCAGAGGGTAGCAAGGAACATCTGTGAGGAAGAAGAAACAAGACAAGCTAGCCCTGCCTGCTCTCTCATCCTTCCTTGCCTGATTTGACTAAATCCCTGTCTCCCAAGCAAACAACTAAGAATATATTGGTGTCTCTAGACAAATTTTGTTTTAGCACCAGTTTCTGTTTCGAACAAGGACTGCCCACTGTGTCAAATGTGGTGAGGCTCAAATGAAATACTTGCTCAGGAAGAGCACAGACCTTGAACATCTTCGGAGTTGAAAAAGCGCCGCTTGATTCCCACCTGGGTGTGGAGATTGAGTCTCCTGGGTATGAGTGTAACAGTGGGAGTGAGGAGGTGGACAGGAATGAAGAGCAAAGCTAAGCAGCTGTTGGTGAGCCCAAAAATATGAATCCTTAAGTGGATCAAGGAGAGTCCAGACAAGAACACAGCTGAATGCCACAATCAGATTTCTCTTGTTGTTAGATTTAAAAATATTGAAGGTCAGTTTTTCTAAAAGGCCTTCGTGGAGGATAAAGAAAAGGTTACAATAAAATATTCCTCCCCGTTTCCCTCCGGCCTTGGTACTAACAGACAAAACATCAAAAGTCAGGTTCTCTTTCTTCCCCAAGCATAGTCAAGATGGGATGGCGTTTTCAAAGGGAGCTTTGTAAGGAACTATGAGGAACCCAAGAGGAAATTAAACAAGATCAGACCTTCTCCCAAGGGGTTAAAAATGGCTGATCATTTACCAAAATGATTCAGAATTCATGACCATTTATATGACTATTTCCAGGGCCACTGGCCTCATTCTAGTTTGCATCCTTGCTACTTCACCAAGTGGCATTGGGAGAAGTACTGCATCTGGAAAAAGGAAGGCGAAGGCGTGTTCCGAGAGTGAACAAAATGATGGGAAGCCTGAACGGAGACCGGTGGGTGAGCCAACAGCGTCAGCTGCCCACTCAAGGCTGCTGGGAGGCAGCGCTCAACACAGCAGATGGAAAACAACTGTCAGGCCACAGCAAGTGGCTTTAAGTGTGGCTTCCTTTGTTCTTCGGTGTTGCTAAGGAGGGCGTACTCCACTCTGGAGGCCACATTGTTTCTCCCTCCCCCAAAGGAAGGGCAGGATGAAGCTTCCTGGCTGCCACCCACTGCTGCTGCAAACTAATGGGACAGTGTGTCTTGGTGCAAAACACACTGAGGCACCCCCAGAGTGGGCCAGCCTTCCCGAGAAAGGACCCATCACAGGCTTTTTCTTTTTCCTTGTGGATTTTGGCCTTCAGATAATACCATCATTGGTTTGTGAGGTCCCTCTCTGGCCATATCAAACTATCCAGTCCTTGTAATCACTGTTTTCTACCCCAATTCTCCTCCCCTTAGTGGCAACCACTCTAATGTGTGCTCTGGCAAATTGTGTAGAGAGTGTGTGTGTGTGTGTGTTCACTTGTGTATTTTCAATAAACAGAAAAGGTACTGCCCTGGAGAACATGTTCAGGCTCTTACTGAGTGCTCTTCCAACTCAGCCCTATGTGTGTTAACTGTTCGTGCTGCTGCTGTGTTCCGGAGCCGGCCACTTACAATCACTCGGTTACCTCTCCTTTTCTCCAGTGGTGGACACATAGGTTGCCTCCAGTCCTCTGTTAGCACAAGCACTGTGCAGCGAACGTCCCTGTGTGGGTCCCTGTAGCAGGCTGAGTCATGGCTCCCAGAGACTACCAGGTGCTAATCCCTGGGGCCTGTGAATGCTACCTTATATGGAAAAAAGGATCTTTGCAGATATGATTAAATCGGGGATTTTGAGATGGGGAGCTTATCCTGGATTACCAGGATGGGCTGGAAATGCAGTCATGTGTTGTATTAGTTTCCTGTGGCTGCTGTGACAAAGTACTGTCCCACAAACTTGGTGGCTTAAATCTATACTCTCACAGTTCTGGAGGCCAGAAGCCTGAAATCAAGGTGTCTACTAGAGCCACACACCCTCTGAAGGCTCTAGGGAAGAATCCTCCCTTGCCTCTTCCAGATTGTAGTGGCCCTAGGTGTTCCTAGGCTTCTGGCAGCATCACTCCAATCTCTGCCTCTGTCTTCACATGGCCTTCCCTATGTCTCTGTGTTCTTTCCTCCTCTCATAAGGACAACAGGCATTGGATTAAGAGCCTCTCCTAATCCAGTATGACTTCATCTTAACTAACTACATCTGCAAAGACCCTAATCCAAATAAGGTCGCTTTCTTTTTTTCTTTTTCTTTTTTTTTTTTTTTTGAGACAGAGTCTCACTCTGTCGCCCTGAGTAGAGTGGTGCAGTGGCATCATCATAACTCACTGCAGCCTCGAACTCCTGGGCTCAGGTGATCCTCCTTCCTCAGCCACCCGAGTAGCTGGGACTACAGGTGCTCACCACAACGCCCAGCTAATTTTTCTATTTTTTGTAGAGACAAGGTCTCGCTCTTGCTCAGACTGGTCTCAAACTCCTGAGCTCAAGCAATGCTCCTGCCTTGGCCTCCCAGGGTGATAGGAGGCGTGAGCCACCACACCTGGCCCGAGGTCACTTTCTGAGGTTCTGGGTGAACATGAATTTTGGGGGACACTTTTCAACCCAGTACATGTGTATTCTTATAATAGGGAGTAGATTTCACACACATACACACACACACACACACACACACACACACACAGACACAGAAGGCGAAGTGAAGACAGAGCAGAGAAAGATTTGAAGACACTGGCCTTTAAGATCAAAGTGATGCAGCCACAAACCAAGGAATGCCAGCGGCCACCAGAAGCTGGAAGAGGCAAGGAATGGACTCTCCCCTAGAGCCTCCTGAGAGAGTGTGGCCCTGCTGACACCTGAGTTTCAGCCCACTGATACTAATTTTTGACCTCTGAACTTGAGAACTATGAGAGAATAAATTTCTGTTGTTTTAAGCTACCAAGTTTGTGATAATGTGTTACAGCAGCCACAGGAAACTCACAGTCCCCTGGTGGGCCTGCGGGAGAATTTCTTGAGGGGTATACCCAGGAAAGGGCTTGCTGGGTCAGCGTGGGTCTGGACACTTGATTTGGCTAAATGCTGCCAGGTGGCTTTCCAAAGCCACTGCATGGATATAGCTGGACTCCCCCCAGTAGCACACATACAATGGTTCCTCTTTCTGCTAATCCTAGCCAACACTTGGCATCGTACAGCTGATTTCTGCCAATCTGACATGTGCATATACTATCTCATTGTTTTCATTTGCATTTCTCCTATTACTAATGAATCTGGAATCTGAGCATCTCTTCCCATACTTACTAGCTAGCCTTTTCGGTTTCTCCTTCTGAGAATTGCCTATTCATATGTTTTGCTCATTTTCCTGTTGGGTCTTTTTCTTGCTTACTTGCAGAATTTTCCTGTATATATTATCCATTAATCTCTCGTCGGTTTGAAACAGCAAATCTCTTCTCCCCATCTGTTGTCTGTCTGTTAACTCTATTTGTGCTGTCCATGGAAAGAAATCCTTCATTTTGCTGTAATCCCATCTATCGAATTCAAGACTGACAGCAGAGGGGTGGACAGGTCAGGGGCTATTGTGCAAACAGTGAGTGCTGCTGTGTCTGTGTGTGTGCATGTGTGTGTGTGCCGTGCATGCATGCCACTGGATTGTGCGTGAGCACGCGCCTCTGACTGAATGTCAACCCCCAGGGATGGGCCCATCAACCACACTTTTTGTTTAACAGTTCCCCTGCTCCTTCTGCTGATACAAACCATTCAGCACAGTGGTTCTCACACTTCAGTGTGCACTAGCATCACCCGGATCCCTGGGCACCAGCCCCAGAGTTTCTCAGTCAGGAAATCTGACTTAGATTTGGGAGTGGGGCCCGAGGATTTGCATTTCTGATAAGCTCCCAGGTGCTGCTGCTGCTGCTGGCCTGGGACCACGCTGGGAGGGCCACTCTGTAGTATGTAGGGAATGCCAGCGTGTTGGTTAAGAGGACATGCCATCTTGCTGATGTTCTGAAGAAACAGAAACTACTGACACTTGCCTGTTGGCCTAGCAGTGTCAGGGAGTCTGGAGAGGACAGGAAAATGGCCTGTAATCACTGAATACCAGTGCTGAGAGGCGCCCCCAGGACCATAAAGGCCCAAACATTTGACAGAGGAGGAAAATGAGACCCAAAGGGGGGAAGTGACTTGACCAAGGTCACACATTTAAATGGTGGCTGAGTCCAGATTGCCTGGTCACTGCCCTTTTCCTCTTCATACTCCCCTCAGCCCCATTCTCTTAAGGGACACATATGTGCCCCTCCACAGCTTGGGGACTTACTTTGGAATGGCCAAGGGGCCTCCTGAATAGTCACCCTGTGTTTCCCACCAGCATGACCCTTATTGTGGCTTGTCCAGCAGAAAGAGGCCAAGCAGTACCTAGAAGGCATCCACGTGTCACAGCGCTCTGTCATCCCTAGCTCTTCCTTCTCAGGCACTGTGTGTGCCCAAGAAGGGAGCATGGGGTGGTGGACAGGGAGGCATTGACAGCCCCCTGACCCCCAAGATTCCATCCCTGCTGGCCTCTCCCACCTGCAGCTGACACCAGGCTTCATGAGGCCGCCTCATGCCTGCTGGCCCTGCTGTGGGGACCGACTGTCTCACCCCACTCCCCAGGCAGGAGGCCAGGAAGGCCAGGAGATTTGGTCCCAGCCTCTTCCTGCACCTGGCAAGGGAGATAGCATATTCCTGGGCCAGCAGCAAAGAATGGAAGGAGAGCGGGGAGGTTAAAGCCAGGGGAAGCAAGGCCTGTGCCCGGCACAGCAGCCAGGGCAGGGGGAGGAGGAGAGGAGGGGGGAGGGAGAAAGGGAGGGGGGTCACTGCTGAGCTAGGAAAGGAAATAGGAGCGGGGGAGCTAAAAGGGGTACAGAGAGGGGAGGGAAAGGAGAGTGGAGGGAATAGGGAACAGCCTTGGAGAGAAAATGGCTGGAGGTGACTCCTCCAAGCAGGAACCCCCAGAGTGTTTGCAGAGAGGCAGCTGGGTGAGGTGGGAAGAGGCCCTGTGCTCTGGCCACAACAGGTACAGGGAAAGCTGGCTCAGCATGGGCCCCTGGTGCCCTGGGTGCTCTTCTGGGGAGGAGAGTAGATGGGAGAGGCTTTGGAAAGGGTGGCAGTGCAATGGGATGGTCCTGACCCCCCCATCCCCCACTTCACTCCCTGCCCCTGCCTCCCCACCCTCCCGTCCCATCCCAGCTGGCATTCTCCGTCTTACTTTTGGTTCTAGAAGTGCAGCCACCCCCAGTTTTCAGCAAAACACTGGTCAGGCTGGGGAGATTGGCAGGGCATTCAGAGACCGCAGTGCCCTGGGTCACCCCCACCATGCCAATTCGACCTTCCACCACTCACTGGGCTGCCGGGCACCTCACTGCACCAGGCCCTGCTGGCCATGGGGCCAGAGAGTGGAGTCAGGCTTGGGCCCCGCCAACTGGGCTCCGGACTTGGCGCTTGGCCACTGCTGAAGGGCTTCTTTGGGACCTTACCCTCACTGTGGGTTTTGCTGAGGCCTTTGCATCAAATAGCAGGGAGTTGGCCAAGGGAAAGGGGTGGGAGGATATGGCCCAGAGTGACCTTAGGCTCCTTGACCTGCCAGGCTCTTGTCTGCTGCTACCCTGGCTGTCTACAACCCCAGCAGCTGTCACCACCACCTACCCCTGAGCTCATAGGGTCTCATTGAAATGGAGTCCTGGGAGACTGTGAGGAACCTCCTTTCATTCATTCATTCATTCATTCAAATGCATTTATTGAGTCTTCACAATTTTCCAGGCACTGAGCAGGCCACTGGGGCTTTCAGGGCCCCTGCCCACAGGGGAGCTGCCATGAACCCATTTCAATGGCCAGGTGGTTCCAGCACTGTGCCAGCTTTCCTAAGTTTCCCGAAATCCCTCTTCAGCCAAATTTCCTGGGGGCTGGCTCTGGACAGGCACTTTTCCAACAAGCTGTCAGGCCAGGCAGCCTCTGGCCTTCAGTGTGCGTTCCACTGCCCAGCAAGAGTGGAGGGCACTGCCCTTCCCCTGCCAGCACGGGGAGTCGGCCCTGCCGCATGCCCCCCTTGAACCTCATGTCCTCCTCCCCCTGTGCTTCAAGTGCCTGGCCAGGCCCTTGCCTTGGTCCTTGCCCCAGAGACAGCCCTCTGATCAGCCATCCCCAGCCCCGGGCACTGTTCAGTCGTCCCACTAGCATGTGACACCACTGACTGCTTGCTGCCTCCTGGCTTCCCAATTTTCCTCCTCCTCCTCCCTCCCTGGTCTCATTCAGACCTGTCTTTCTTTCTTTCTTTTTTTTTTTTTCTGTTGAGACAGAGTCTCTCTCTGTTACCTGGGCTAGAGTGCCATGGCATAAGCCTAGCTCACAGCAACCTCAAACTCCTGGGCTCAAGCAATCCTCCTGCCTCAGCCTCCCAAGGATCTGGGACTACAGGCACATGCCACGATGCCCGGCTAATGTTTTCTATTTTTAGTAGATATGGGGTCTCACTCTTGGTCAGGCTGGTCTCGAACTCCTGACCTCAAGTGATCCTCCTGCCTTGGCCTCCCAGAGTGCTAGGATTATAGGCATGAGCCACCACGCCCATCCTGGACCTGTCTTCCTTAACCTATCCCTTATAAGTCTACATCCATAGATCAAGTGCTGGAAGGATGTGGAGACGCTGGAAC
>JAQIFY010006606.1:0-10172 GCA_028533085.1 Varecia variegata
TACCTGACACTAAAGGATTACTCATTTCTTGTCACCAATAATAAGCAAATAAAAGCCTCTCTGTGAGTTCTAATAGGGTTTTTTAATTTTGTCATTCTTATTTTAATTTTGTCATTCTTAGACTATGTGGGCTGTAAGAAAAGAATTAAATATTTTTAATACATACAGAACTTATAGTTACTATGATATATAATTTCTTGGAGATAACTGTGTTGTTTCAAGCTATTCTAAATGAAAACATTGTTAAATTTGGTGGTGTCTATAAAGGACATGTACTGAATAAAGCTGTCCATAGGTACCTCTTCCTGTGCACCAAAGCAGACTTAGACATACAACAGAAAGGCATTTTAACGACTTTGGTAAGTGGTGCTATAACCAAGCATTGTAAATATTTCATTTGGGAATTTTTATCTCAGCTGACTTTTGAAGCAATGCTAAGTTTTTCCTTTTTCTTCGGTGTCAATTCAACAAGTAAGTAAATAATTGTGTCCATGCATTTGTTATTTTAACTATGTTTTTTCACACTCTTGATAAAGTTTGTAAAAATTTTGCATGAGGAATCACCTCCACTTATAAAATGTTCTCTACATTTTCCAAGTTTCCACTGTGTCTGTTATAGTGCCAAACATAAAATGATGGTGAATGATCATGCTGAGGAGATAATTACTTGGCTGAATTAACTTTAAATAATTAAATGTTCATTTTATCTGCCCTAAAATAAAAATACTAAAATATTTTCTTATCTGTTAGATGATCCTTAACAGGCTTAAATTCTTAATGCAAGCAGCCAAAATTTATTTAGACTGTCAATCAGTACAAATGCCTTGTTGCTTGTATATAAACAAAACTAATATCTGTGCAAAACCAAGAGTTGCAGGTTCCAAACCTCTAACTGTTTCTGGTCATTTTTTTAAGTGGGCACACTGCTGATAGTACTCTTAAAAATAGTACCTCCCTGTGGAATCATAGAGAAAAAGAAAATGTTCCTTTTTTAAAAAACCTAACTAGAATTCTCTTTTTCCTATTGTTATTTGCTTGCTTTTTCAAAATTCCCTTAAAGAAAACTCAAAGCCTACAGCTGAATGAAATTCAACTCTGATACTGTTTTGTCTTCACTGCATAACTAAAAAATCCTCACTAGCTCTAGTATAGCCCCAGAGACATAATAAATATTTACTGAATGAATGAATGTAAACATTAACAAATGATCATAAAAAATTAACCAAGCTTCATAAAAAAGGTGAAATTAAACAAACAAACATGAAACAGTAAATGAGTTACCAGTTACTTCTTACAATGATCGTTTTCACTCCATACAGAAGGTGGAGCCAAAGACATACTTATCCACTGCCTAGAATTCTTTCCCATTCAACAAAACAAAGCAAAACAAAACACAACAAATTCACAAATGCTTTTGTGTGCTGCCTCACAGTAAGATTCACTTGGAGATAAATGTGGGCTACAAAAATGAGTTGAAATTTTACCCAGGTAGACTCAAGCTTTGATCCTTAAATGTTTTTCAAGAATGACAGAATGCTATAAAGGAAACAAATTTTCAGTTAAGTGAATACTGTAGAGTTACAAAGCAAATTGTCAAACCCCAGAAATTTATGTGTTGAAAACGGATTCCAGCACAAGTCCATAATATGATGCTAAATCTTCACTACTCTGAAGTAAATATAGTTGACTAAGTCACATTAAGAACACATTTTCTGGCTAGTTTTACCAATTTGGGTAGAGCATTTCTAAACTGGCAAACTATTGAGCTCCAAATTAACTTTTACTCCTTTCTTGCTGTCTGAATAAAGTTAAAACGGAAATTTGGTACATAGAAAGATTATTCTGGTGCTAATGAAAGGAAATCAATAAGATAATGTCATCTTATTTCATTACAGAATCAACCTAGACCCTCTTAGGCTTAAATAGTATTTTTATTCTTCTACAACTGCCTTTGTATTGCTCCAGAGATACTGCAAATTTTCCAATTATTCTGCACTCACTCTCATCTCAGTCTATAACCTCACCTACTTTGAGAAATTACCTTCAAACCCTAGTTTGCTAAGGTCCATATTCTGAAAACTTCTTTTTCTTTATGGTTTGCATTTACTCTTGTTTTAAAGGAATAATTGTCCTTTTCTCAGACAATAGTGTGCACGCAAGTTATATTTTTCTTACAAATAAGTCCACTTGTAGGTACTCTAAATACCCTTCCCTTTCCCAGACATTACCTTGTTTCTTTTTTCATTGTTTTTCTTTGTCTGAATAAAATGAGGAAATCCACTAAGGCTGTGTGCTCTGTCTTTTCTGCACACTGCCTTTATCCTCTCTCTTAGTAATTTCATCTGTACCTGTGGCTTCAACTATCAATTCCATGAGATTAATCACAAATCATATAACAATTTTAAACTGACCTCCATTGCCCATGTTTTAAATTGTCAGTCAGCTATCTTTACCTAAATGTTTCAGTTCTTCATACCCAATTTTCCAAACTGAAATTATATCTCTTTCAGCAGATCAGTCTCTCTCCTAACTTCCTTTTTTGTGTTAGTAATATTTTCCCAATCAAAACTCCGGAATCAGTTTCCACAGTCTCCTCTCTCCTATCCTCCCATTCATCTGTCATCAAGTTCTGATAATTCTATCTTCCTTTCCTTTTCTACTGCTAGTACCTTAGTTTTCAGGTTCTTATAGCTCACTCCTCTCCTATTACAAGTCCCTAGTCTATAGCCACCAATTATTTTTGAATGTTTATGCTACTCACTGAGGTAAATATCATCCACCAGAGTTTGTGTGAGATAAGCATTTAAAGTCCTTAAATTACTCCCTCTCTTAAAATTTCAGAAATTGATATTTTGAAGCAAAGGTAAAAATTCAAAACTGCAGTTGGTTCGCATATTGAGAAATATTTCTCACAATTCTGAAAAAAATCTACCTTCCACTGTATCAATAATGTGCACTTCTTAAAGTACATATCCACATGGATAGAACAGACTCAAAGGCCTGCCCCATGGAGGAGCCTCAACAAGCCCTGCAGAAGACAGAAACTGTAAATGACTGTCCCTCATTCTTCAAAGAGCAGTGTAGCCTGACTGGCAAATCAGGCTGCATCCATCTCTTCTACATAGACAAGGTCTGGCAATCAGAGAAGGTACAGTTCTGGGAAGTCAGTGTTTATATTAATGAAATGGCATTGACATTTCTGAGAATATGAGAAAAACACATTTTAAAAAATCTATCCCACAAGTTTTTGCAAAACATTCCAACAGAGACAAGCTTCTAAGGTCAGATAAGTGAGATACTTTTGAAAAAATTATATTTATGGGTCAGAATATAACTCACCAACTCTGCTAAAGTATGAGATAAAATAGAAGTTGCTACTCCTAGTCATTTAGAGACTCTGTTAGGTGTCCGTGAGAGAACAGTGTTGTTAATGTTCCGACACGTAAGCCTTTCACATAACCCAGCTGCCTTGAGCATTATTACCTATGGATCATATTTTAGTGCCATTATCGCAAAGGAGAAGATTCTATAGACTGTCATATCAATGTTCTTTTGATAAAAGCATTTTGAGAGCTTTTATCAATGATCACTAAGTAATAATTTTAGAAATACAAGACAGTGCATTCATATATTAGAAGTAATTATTTAATAGTGGTTCATGCTACGACTAATCCTTTTGGTGCAGAAAATGCTTCCAGTGATATTCCTGAATAATTTAATTTAGTAGAAAGAAGTTTTTTAGTTCTATTTCCAGTTGGTTATATAGGTAATAGGTTGAAAGGAAAAGGTAGCATAATAGTTAGATATCAGTCTCCTTCTATAGACCCAATAAAACATAAATAGAAATAAACACAATTTTTTGCTTTAAAACCTCTATTATAAACAGTCAATCACAACTTTTATGCAACTAATTCTGAATTAGCATCATAATGTTTTTAATAAAATGTATATTATCAGTAATAATTGTGCTTGACAAATATTTTACAAAAGTAATCATTGTATAAATTAAATGAAGCACAGACTTCTTTTTTTATAAAAAGCAAAGTATTTCTTATGATAAAAAGAATAAATCATATTTTCATGAGTGTGTTCTAAATGGAATGAAATAATTTTTAGTTAAGACAAAACAATAGATTCATTTGAAGGAAAGGACAATATAAATATAATACCAAAATAATACTTATAGGTTGCTGTTTCTGAAAACTTGAAAGTCAGATTACAATTTCTTCTTCCATAATATCGTTTTTCCCCTTCCTCAACTTAAAACTGTACCGTTGGAAATAGGATAGCTAAACAAATAAGAAGGCAAAATCATGTCTTAAAACTGCAACATTTCAAAAGATGTTTTATTAGTCATTTCAGTGAAAGTGTATTTAGGGAAAGCTGTCTACAAGGAAATAGTTGCCACCCTTCTTTTTTCTGGTATTTGTATTAGTGAGAAAAAGGTTAGGAATATTAAGGCTGGATGAGTTTGCTTTGCTTCCAGAGAATAATGGCCATTGTTTCCCTGCCCAACCTCAGAGCATCACTGAAGCCTGTTTATGAGGAATTGTCCTACCACAGCCCTGTGCTAAGGCATCTAGGGAGCCCTAAAGGAGCTGTCTGCTCTAAGAATGAGGCCACATGACTCAGGCCACTATAAACTCTAATGCAGAATCCTGAAGAGAAAGAGTCTTGGAAGTGGTGGAGAAGCACATAAAGATCATATGCCCAGCTCTACTGTCATTGGGCAGCAAACGCCCTAGTGGGCTTTAGAGGGGAGATGATCTTAATGAAGGTTGAATAGTTTGAGGACCCACTTAATGCCAACCACAGACAACTATAGTCTGTAGTTGACTTAAAAAATCCCAACATTTCACTACAGATTTAGGTTTTAGTGTGTTGGGCTGAATAGGCTGAGATATCATAAAGTTTCAGTTTCCTAGAGATTGAGTAGAAGTCAGATATCAAGATTTCACAGTCAAACAAAACATATTATATATGTTTTGCTAAACTGAAAAAGTAAAAATTCAAAGCCATCAGAGGGTCTGAAGATGGACTGAGGGTGGACATACCACCTTATATGTCCCATTTTTGAAATGTCTCTCTTCCATCCTCCCATTTCCTTTGTTAATTGTCCCTATTTAAATTAAAAGTAAGGAAATTAGATCATCAAATAGGTCACTCATATCCACCTCTAACTTCACACACCTTGGTCAATATGAAACGAGTTTGCACTGGTTATACTATTCTCCAACATTTTTATTTACTGTAAATTTTTTGTATTTTAGACAATGTTATATTACAAAATATACAAGTTTTCATTATCCCTGATCTTTTTGTGAAACAAGCACTAAAACCAGTAATTTTTATCTGTAAGGAGTAACTCCAAGTACAGGCATTCATGTCTCTAAGGCTATTTTATTTTTTCTTATCAGCAAATATAAACTACAACTTTATCTTGACCTGGCTACTCCTCTCTGCCTCTTCTCTCCCTACCCTCCACGTTCAACAGCCTCCTCTCCACCTCCTCCCCCCCTTTCCTTTTGCCCTCCCCTTCCTTCTAGCCCCTCCTCCTAGTTGAGTCAGTGGCTTGAAACTTTTAAAAGCTCTGTGCTCCAAGTTACAAAAAAGCTTTTACGAGGTATCAGCACTTTTCTTTCATTAGGGGGAAGGCGTGAGGAAAGTACCAAACAGCAGCAGAGTTTTAAACTTTAAATAGACAGGTCTGAGTGCCTGAACTTGCCTTTTCATTTTACTTCATCCTCCAAGGAGTTCAATCACTTGGCGTGACTTCACTTCTTTTAAGAGAAAGAGTAAGTTTTTTTTTAATTTTATCTATTAGTTTCTTTTTCTACAAGTAAAACTTTTCTAAAGTTTTTAAATGTGTTAAATTTAGCTTTGGTTTATGATACTGTTAATGGAATGATGAATTTGCAAGTGTTTCTGTAGTTTTAAAATTGTACGGAATTTATCTTTTGACTGTTAGAAAAGTTTCTATTAATATAGCAACAGGTAAAAGATTCAAACCTTTCCAATTAGAATAAAGAACTAGTTCGCTGGATATTTGGTTCTTCATTTTAGAATATAATTTTATATTTCATAATTAGTAGGTGCTCTAATCTGTTCGGTGGGGGGCAGTTAGGGGCCTGGGTTGGGGATTTGACTACCTACAGCACAAAAATCAAAGTGCAAATTTGCTCAGCCTGCTTCCTATAGTATTCTGAACTTAACAGAATAAAGTGCTTTTTCATATGGAAATCTTGATTGATGTTCTATAGCCTTGCAAAGCAAACTTCTTTTGTAACTAAGTGCTTTGTTAAAACATCGTGGTTACTTGACTTCCACGTGGTTTCTTCCTAGAATTTCACCCGTTAAACAAAAAAGTATAAAATTCAGAGTGTTAATATTATAGTTTAAAAATCAACAGTAAATAGTTACTTTGTGTTAGCAACCACTATGGAAAGATTTGAGACCCTCAGGAGAGCTAGCTTTTACTTGACCACGTTGGCAATTCTGGAGATGAAATCTCTTGAATGGGGGTGGTTACTTAAAGAGCAGGAGAGGAGGATAACAGAAAAGAGTGTATGCCAGGGTGCATTTCCAAAATCGTCTCCTAAAACGGTAGCTCCTAGAAAGAATAGGAAAAAGAAATTTCTCAAACAGCGCTTTAGAGGGAGCTAAGACTCATCTCCCTGACCCCCTTCCATCTGCACGAACTGAACCTGCAACAGACTTTAGAGTTCTGGGGCAATGTTTTTGAGTTGGAGGTGCCAGGGTGCTAGCCAGTAGGTAAAGATTACACTGATGTGTTGTTTTAAAGGGTTCAGTTTTTAAAACGTTTTTCTTGGTAACACACATTCTCTTAACCAGAAATGCAACCATGCATTTTTGTGCCCGGTAAGGATTTTCTGTTCTCTTTAAATCCACAGATTAATTAGTTTAGATTCTTGATGTGACCCTGCAATTGAAGTTTTTGCGCAGGGAATGCTGAAAAGCGAATAAAAATGAAAGCTTTCCTGAGCCCGCGCGGGGCGCCTCCTGCCATCTTAGCATCGGCCCGGCTCCCCCGGGCTCCTTTGCTGCCCGAACCAACCGGTTTTTGAGACATTTCCCTCAAATTCTTAAAAGTCAAAGCGAGTGCAGATCTGAGTTCTGCCACTGAAAAGGAACCCGAATGGGGGTTGGGGGAGTGGAAGGTTGGGAGGAGAGATGGGCTTTGTGCCAAATGGTAGAAGAGCAGATAATTGATTTAATTAAAGTTGTCAATCTAATTTCTCATTCTTCTCACTCCCGTCCAAAGTGTCCTTTTTTTCTTTTAAAGTTGAATCCTACTATATAAGCGTGGGTAAGGAAACCTGAGTACCTTGAGAATTATCGTGCTTAAATTGCACTTGTAACTCTCCGGGAAGTTCTTGAAACTTCCCGAGAATGAGGCGGGGCAGAGGAGGGGAAAAATAAAAGACCCTTAAGGAAAAGAGGCCAGAGCTAATGACGTGTCCTCAGGCAAATCAGGATAGGATTTGGAAACTCAAACCTTGAGTTCCGAGCAGGACGTCGCCCCCACTGTCCTTTAGCTCGCCATCACGTGTTTTCTGCGCACTTCTGGTGAAGCTTATCGATAAACCCTCCTTGACCCACATCATCTCCATCCCCACCCAAAGGCGCGCTTCTGTTTCTCTCTAGGTGCAAAGTGGGGGTGGGAAGAGGAGAGCTATAAAATGTGAAAACAAGCATGGCTTTATTTGGAGGTGGTTTAATTTCTTTTGCTTCCTGAACCAAGTTAGTAATGACAAGAAAGACGCTGAATCTCACCCTCCGAGAGTCGGGCACACTTGAACTCAGTCAAAAGCGTCCCCCAGAAGAAGACTAATTTTTCCTTTTGTACAAGGATTGCTGAAAATAAAAGCCTGCAGTAATGCAGAGAAGATCTCATTAAACCAACCCACTCCGGAGACCGGAATAAGCCAGTTAGGTAGAACACCTTTGGGGGAAGAGTAGTTACTTCTGGGTAGGCCAAATTGACTGAAAATTATACCAATCAGAGGAAATACATTTTGCCCTGGCAACATGTTGAATTCTATACTACTGGAACATGTTCCCCCAATGTGTGGATGCTTTGTACTTCTCAAAGTCAGGGTATAGTGGTCACCTGCCCTTTGCCTGAAAAATGCAGTGGTAGCACTTTGCTCCTACTTTCTTCACTATTTAAACATGTTCCACATTTTTTAATACCTTTTGAAGTTTCTCACCACAGCTGCCCCATCCACTCAGTTCCTCATCCTTTACAGTTGTGATTCCTACAATGCTGACCCTTCGTGGGAAACATAGTTCTCAAGATACTCCACAGAAGGCAGCTGAAAGGGTATGCTTTCAGTTATTGAGAGTTATTTTGTTACTTAGCTATTTTCAATTCCACATAGAGAAGGATGGAAAACTCCACGGGGTACATTCCTTTGTTTGTTTTATAATATCCAGAGGTGTATCTTGGTTTGAGCCTTTATATATGATACCCGGAGGGAAAGGAATGATAGGGCAGTCTCCAGTGATTAATACCTTCCACTCCACCTTTCCTGTTGTTCTGACTTCCCCTTCAAGATTCTTAGCTGTTTGAATAGATGTGCTAGAACTTATCCACATACACCAGTTCAGCTCTGGAGAGAAAAAATTACTATGTGGTATTTAGCATTAATGTCAATATTCAATATGGATAATTCGAGTTTTTAAAAATCCCCAGAGCTTCATTCATCCATGGGGGATATATATATATTTAATTATTGGAATAACTGCCTAAATTCTCCACTTTGCATGTTTAAATTCGCCATTTAGCTATGTATGTACAGACTGTCTTTTGCCAAAATTCAAATCATGGTTAATTCTTTTTTAATGTATCATTGCCTTTATAAAATTCCATAAATTTCACGTCCCAATTTTCCCAGCTTTTTAAATAATTTTTAGAAAATGTTAATAATTTCTTAGATGCTATCTTGAGGAAAAGATACTCAAAATAAGAAAATAAATGAGCTAACTAAACTTTAGTAAGCACCTACTGAGAGCTTCACATGAATGAGTTACCTCATTCAATGCTCATTGAAGAAAATAGACTGTTCTTTATCAATACATTTGAGAGCCGTAAGGGTATGTTTATGTGATTACAAAATAAAAGGCTATTCAATAAAAATAGTTAATTTGGAGGTGGAAGTGAGGGTGGAGGCAGGAGAAACACCAAGAACTGATAGAAATATGTTTTTTAAGTTACTTAGATCACAGTTAAAGACCATAGCTTTGAGCTTGCACCTTCTGGCTTAGGTTTTTCCCTCTGGCACCCTTAAATTGACCTTGAGAAACTTCTGTTAGTGGGAGAGTTAAGTGGTAGCTGTTGAACTAGAAAAAGGATTGTCTCTTTTACGTAGGTATCATCCTCTCTTTTGATGGCCTTACCCCCCCAATCCCAGTCTCATCTCAATCTGTGGAGGCTGATATAGGTTAACTGTGTAATAAGGAAGGTAAGAGCCAGGGGAAAAAAAAAGGCTTGTTGGTGGTTTCTTTATTGTCTCCCTCCACCACCCCACAAAAAAAAAAAAAAAAAATGCAGTTTGAATGTCATACATCAAATACCTGCAGAAGGCAGGGCGTGGTGGTTCACACCTGTAATCCTAGCGCTCTGGGAGGCTGAGGCAGGTGGATTGTTTGAGCTCAGGAGTTCGAGACCAGCCTGAGCAAGAGTGAGACCCCCATCTCTACTAAAAATAGAAAGAAATTATATGGACAGCTAAAAATATATATAGCAAAATTAGCTGGGCATGGTGGTGCATGCCTGTGGTCCCAGCTACTCAGGAGGCTGAGGCAGGAGGATTGCTTGAGCCCAGGAGTTTGAGGTTGCTGTGAGCTAGGCTGACGCCACGGCACTCTAGCCTGGGCAACAGAGTGAGACTCTGTCTCAAAATAAATAAATAAATAAATAAAACCCGGCAGAAATGTGCAATTCTTTACAAAGGAAACTAAAGATTATCAGAGAACCATGAGGCAGAATTTTAAATAGAATAGATGTTTACATAGACTAGGTTTGATACACCACAGGGTTAGGCTAACTATCTAGGTATAAATAAGGAAACAAAGATTGGGTATTATCTGATGAACTGGGAAGGTTTTCCATTGATATCAGATTCAAATCACTTAACTGCCTGCATAGA
>JAQIFY010006607.1:0-10172 GCA_028533085.1 Varecia variegata
CCCCCATCTATGCCTCAGTTTCCTCATCTGTAAAATATCTGACTAATAAAAAGACAAATTGTTAACACCGCCAAAGGATTTGCACAGTTTGCAAATCACTTTCCCAAGCATGGTGTCAATTAATACTGTAATATATCATTTTTCTTCTCTTCACAGCTATTATGCCAGAAAATCATACACATGAAAACTCTGTAAATCTCTTTTAAAACCACGAATGCAAAGAATTATAAGTAAACAATTATGAAAAAGTTTAGAAAAGGAACTGTAATTTGGTGATACTATCACGGGTTTTATGGGCAGCAGGGAGGAGATGTGGGCAGGAAGCAAGACCTGTTCTCCAACAAGCATCCTCTGCGTATTAACTGCATTCAAGAAGCAGGTTTAACCTCTAGTACACCAGCCGTTTGTAATGGGATCTTTCACGTATTGTTATCCATGGCTGAATTATTATAGAATACGCACAGTTCTATTTCTTCAACAGATACATGACATACCTTTTTTCTTTGTGTTGTGTCTTAAGGGAAACTTTTTCTTAAAAGACACTCGGGAATTGTCTTCCTGAAACAGAAACCATCAGTGTTAGCAGCGGATACTTTTTCTCGCCCCATCAACAAGCGTCCTCAGGACGGGGTGGTCAGCCCCAGCAGGCTCCTGGGGCCCAGGATTCGCAGGAAAGGTCAGTTCACTGACGGGATCAGCGCACTCAGCAATGATTTGCCGAAACATGGCGGCCAGTGCTGGGCGGCCACCACCGCCCTGGCTGCAGCCGGGGTCCGCCTGATTCCAGCCGGGCTGGGGAGTCCAGACCAAGACAGATGAAGCCCACGGGATCACCACTGGTCTGCCCTCGGGTCCAGCCCCAGGGTGTGGCCCCCTAAATCCAGGTATTAACAGTGCAGCAACCACACTGGAGCCCGGGACCCACGGACCAAGTTCGTACAGATCCCCATGGATCACGCAAGTTTTCCACCACTAATACTGTCCTCCCAGACATTTTCCATACCAAAAATGAGCCAGCTTCAGCTTAGAAGGTAAAAAACTGGGAAGAGAATCACATCTACTCTAACAAGAAAAAGCCAGATAATCTACAAAATTGTAACCTTGAATCCGTCAGAGAGTTGAGGTCACAGAGCAACCAACTAGCCAGAAATCCAAGACAAGACCCCCTCTGAGGGGATGCAGGACCTGAGCCTGGGGCAGCGCCCGGGAGGAAGATGAGACTGCCAGAGAAGGGGGTAGGAAGAGTACGGCTGAGAGTTCAGTGAGAGCAGGTGACCCTGGGTGCCGCAGACACGGGAAGCTGGCACCACTCCCAGGGTCTTTGCTAAAACCTCGCTGGTGCTCACAAGAGAGAGGGGGGCCAGGGCGGGGCGGGGAACTGTCCTCGTGATGCCAGCCCTGGGGGAGCAGCTGCCACCACAGGAAACCTCAGAGCCCTGCCCAGGCGCCCCCCCCCCCGGGGGCAAAGCTGTGAGGACAGCAAAGCCTGTCCCTCCAGGGCACCGGTGAAGACCACCGTGGGTGGAGAAGGAAACAGAACAAAACCCTGCACCTCTGGGAGGGCCAGAAACAGTTCTGGGTCCAGACCAGGGGGGACCCCTGCTGCCAGGGGGAGGCAGGACCGCTGAGAAATCCCAGCTGTATATAAAGAAGATAATACATCAGAAACGAGTGGAGTCTATCCCAGGAATGCAAATCTGGCTGAACACTTGAAAATCAATCAGTGCAGTCTGGAATCCCAACAGACTAAAAAAGAAAATGTGTTTATCTCAATAGATGCAAAAAAACTATTTTACAAAATTCAACATCCATTCATGGTAAAAAAAAAAAAAAAAAAAAAAAAAAACTCTCAGCAAATTAACAATATAACTTTCTCAATCTCATAAATGGCATCTCCACAGAAATACATTTCCATATGCATATAAAGTCTGAGTGTTTTCCCCTGCGGATCCGGAAGAGGCGGACGAGCACGTCTGACGGCACCAACCCCTCCTACAACACGCAGGAGGCCACGCCAGGGCAATAAGGCATTCACAGAGGAAAAGAAGAAACACAACAGTCTTGATTCACAGACATGATTGCCTAAGTAGAAAATCCCAAAGAACCCACAAAAAATAGCCAGAACTAATAAATGAGTTTATCTCATCAAGGTTTCAGGATTCATGTCAATATACAAAAATCAATTGTTTTTCTATATATGAGCAAGAAACAATTGGAGATTGGCATTTTAAGTTTCATATAGAATAGTTCCAAAAACAAAATACTTATGCATAATGCATAAATCTGGTGACCATGTGTGAAAGATCAGTGTGCTGACTGCCACAAAACATTGACCCAAACAATCATAACCCTAAATAAACAGAGAGAGACCACGCTCACGGTATATCATATCCTGTGCCCTTAACACATAGATTCTCCCCAAACGGACCCACGGATCAATGCCATCCTAACCAATCCCAGCAGGATTGCCACAGAAATTGACAAGCCGCTCTAATATTTATTTGGAAAGGCAAAAGCTCTAGAACAGTCCAAAACAATGTTGAAGAGGAAGAATAAAATTGGAGGTCTCACATTATCTGATTTCAAAACTACAGTAATCAAGAAAGCTTGATAGTGGTGAAAGGAGGTGACTGTCCACAGCCGGCGATGGCCACGCACCCGCACACTCCGCCTGGGGGCACTGTGCCCACCCTGCCCTGCTGCCAAGACTCTCAGCCTGAGGACCGTGGAGGGCGGCTGAGCACCTGGAAACGTGCAGGGGGTGCTGGAAGTGAGCAGAAAGCCGCAGAAGGGCTGAGATCCAGACTCTGATTGCACAGCCTGGCCGGCTCTCCCCAACCACCAATTATGCACTTGCATACGTTTGCCAAAACTCCTCAAATTCCGGTGTATGCACTTTATACCCCCATGCTGTTAAAAAACCAATTAGCTTCCTGAAGGAAAAAAAAAAAAATCCCCAGATAACACACTCCGGAGCCGACTGCCGGGCAGCTGTGGCCGCGGCTGAGTCTGCGCGAGGCGACCGACTGCGGTCTGCTCAGAACGCAGCCTGGAATTCACCAGGGACCGGGGGCAACGCCTTGCTCACTGAAAGCCATAATGCCTGGAAACATCACTTGCCCAGAAGACAGATAAAAGCAAGAAACTAAAAGATCTGCCAGAAACCCCGTGCTGACGTCCACGCACTGTCGACAGGAAAGCCCTGGGCCCCTGGCGAGGCTCCAGCCAGCCCGGCTGCCTCCCTCCCGCTGCTCAACAGAAGCCGCGTGCCTGAAAGGCGTCAGGGAAGCTGCTAGAAGCACAGCAACAGTGGGGACTCCCCAGAACCACAGGGAGAGACGAGGACGGAAAACTGTGAAAGGTAAACAGAACACAGACGGCCCCACAGGCCGAGACATGTCGCAGCAGGACACGAGCCTAGAGCCGGCCCTCGGTGTCTTTGCAGACACCCAACAACACAGCAAAGAGACCTGCTGAGGGCAACATGACGGCCCCTGATCAGGAAGCAGGTTCTTAAAAATGAAGTAACTGCGGCTTAACCACAGGGGCATCAAGATAGATGGAAAATTCACTTTGGGGAAACAGGTAAGTGGGACATTGCTGTGTTTGCATTTTACGGAACCTTCCTCACTGAAACCATTCAACCCGCACGCAGTGTCGAGAAAGAGTGGTGAACAGTTCGTAAGTTCTCATCACCACCTCCAAAATTAAATGCTGAAAACATATTTGCAAAAACCTAACGACTTCTTTTTAAAATGTGGTAAAATAGTTCCTGGAACATGTCACGGAAGCCCTGGACTGGAAACACAGGCACAGACGGCACCTTTGCTCAGGGGTCACTGGCAGCTGACACAGGGGACACTAATAAATCACCTGCTTCAACTTTGCTCCATTCACTGCTGAAGAAAGAGGTTCCCCACCAACAGCCACCACAGCCACATAACTAAGTGTGACGATGACAAAACAGAACTCCTGGATGTCTCTTCCTACCCGTGATAAACACACTCTGATCCTTCTTCCCCCATGGGCCGTCTGCCCGTCCCAGCTGATCCCGAGGGGGACGGGGAGACACACGTGCTGGAAGGACCAGGCACAGTTTCAACATGGATGACACCTCTGCTCACTGGAGACCCCAGCAAAAGCTCCAAGACAGAGGCAGAGAATCATGACACCAGCAAGGCAGAGAGGACACAGATGCACCCAGACCCAAAGGTTGAGAAGTGGAGAAATTTCAGAGGACAGAGGATGCGTCATTTGGGAAAGGCCACCATGGTCTACACGTGTTCCCCCAAACTCAGGTGTTAAAATCCTAAGCAAAGTGATGGTGTTAGGAGGTGGAGCCTTCGGGAGGTGACCAGGTCATGAGGGTGGAGCCCTCACACATGGGATCAGAGCCCTCCTAAAAGGGACCCCAAGAGCTTCACCATGTGAGGACACAGCGAGGAGGTGCCATCTATGACCCAGGAAGCGGGTCCTCACCAGACACCACACCTGCCTGCACCCCGACCTTAGGCTTCCAGTCTCTGTGGTGTGTGGACACCCGGTCCACAGTGTTCCACAGTGGCCTGGACAGACGCAGACAAAGGGGAAATTCTTTTCCTCTGGGGTTACAGCAGCTGTCTGGCTCAAAGATGGACGCTCGGAATGCTGAGCTCACTAGGTATCCCAGGCATCCTCCCCAGCTAACGCGGTCACAGCCCCACTGTTTACCTTGAAAGGTGCAGTATCTGATTTCCGCCTAGAGTTCAAAGAAAGCACCAGAGCCACTGAAGGCCAACCTTCGTCTACTTCCAGAGAAACACTAGATTGTCTGGCGGTAGACAAAAGGGCCGGCACGAGAGCAGTCTGTTTGGAACAGGGTGGGAGACCTCGGTCCTAGAACGGACAGATTAAGGTCTAGGGTGGACCGCGGCACCTGAAGGATGACACTGAAGCACCCTGAGCGGTGTCAAGGGCTTGGGGAACACTGAGCGTGACTTTCTGAAGTGCAGACCACACACACTGCGTCTCCACAACTCCGGCAGGTGAAGGGGAAATAAATAACATCTCAGCCACAGGAATTCCTGGAAGTGGGTCTCAGTACTTCCATCTAGCACTGAGAAATACTGCACTGGGGGATGCCGAGATAGGAAAAGCTCTGCTCGAGTCCAGCAGTTCATGCCGCCCCTTCCAGGGAGGGTCTACAAGGACAGTGGACCCTGAAAGGGGGTGACACCCAGTGTCCTGTCAGCTCAGGGCGCTGGGGACCGGGGAGTCCTGAAGGGGACAGATGGCACCTGGAAGGGGGCTGTCAGGAAGGGAGGTGCCCCGTGCAGAGCTGCGTCAGGGCACTCGCTGCAGGGAAAGGGGTGCGGCTCGGCACGGGGAGGGGTCTGTCGTTCCCAGTGCAGGAGCCAAGTGACAAGTGACCAGGGAGCCTGCAAGCCTGACTCAGGGCCAGGGCTCCGGGCCATGAGCCACCTGGGCCAAGACTGATTCTAAGTGGAGGAAGCTTTCCACAGCGGACTTGATCCACTTTTGTCCTAAGCATATAAATACAACTGTCCTTTTTCTATTGATGTGCTACAATTTTGGAGATGTTTTTCCTCTTAGTTTCTGATTCATAAATATTAAGAAATGTGTTCTAACTTCCGATAATTTCTCTGCCAAATAACAACAGCTAATGACGATCCTCCCCACCTGTCCAGCACTCTTCGTGAATTGTCTTGGCGCCCCTGCAGGCTGCTGTCGTCCGCAGTGGAAATGAGGACGCCAATGCCGGGGACAGGTTATGCGCTCAGTCGGGTCACACAGCCAGACAGCAGCGCAGACCTGCTCCCCACCTCTGCCCCCCAAGACCTGCATCCACAGGCCGGTGCTCCAGCAGGTCACCGGGAGCGTGAGGAACTCCCACTTAAACGAGCGCTGGTACCACACGAGACTCTCGCTGAAAAGGAAGGACTCGCACGGCCACCACCAGCCACGGCCATGCAAGCCCAATGCATCACTTCCCACAGGTGCTCTGTGGGTCTCTGGGCATCCACAGAACCTTCCAGGGGGTCAGGGGTCAAAGCTACACTCAGACCGGTACCGAGACTCGCTTGCCTCTCCCCCCTGCGTGGCATCTGCATTGATGGTGCAAAGAGCAATGGCCGGTAAAGCCACTGCTGCCCGAGGACAAAACAAAGCCGCAGCTCCAAGCTGCACTGGTCACCACCGGATCCCTCACTACCACACACACCCACACACACCCACACACACACACACACACACACACACACACACACACGCAAGCTTTGAAAAGATGTCAGCGTCATTCAAATGTCCTTGATGAAGGAATGAAAATTATTGTCATTAAATATTGGCCTGAGGGCACATCCTTCGAAGAGCCTGCACACGGAAATGGGAGGTCCCCTCTGCTGCACACAGAAGGGCGTGACGGTCTCAAGGAAACGCACTCGTGTCTGTGCAAGCTGCAACTGCACCAGCTGCTTGTCCAACAGACACACTGTGGTCATTCATTACCAGGGAGCTGCCAGATATTTTCTTGAACAAAATGAAGCTATAACATCAATGAAAACAACTGACTGTTTGGGTACAATAATAAAATTTGAATATTTAAAAAAATTAGAATTTGCAAAACATGCACATGTGTTTGACAGCTTCCCAATAGTAGAAGTCTTTTCTTAAGATATTGATGGAAATAACAATGCATGTGGTCTTTTCAAATATTGTATAATTAAATGCATCAATGTTTGCATAACTCATTGAACCAATATTTTCCAAATGACCAGTGCATCGTGTTGCAAAATCATGCATGGGTGAAAAATGCATTCAAAGTGCAAAATATAACAATGAATTTTAACGTAACAGAGAATAAGAATTTCCCTGATATGGTTTCTGACTCCACATTGCAACTAACCTTCAAGAAACTCACTTGTCAAGTGTTGGTGTAGTGCCAAACAATATCCAAAATTACCAGAAAAGGCTACTAAAACATTCTTCTCTCTTTCAAATTCATATCCATGTGAGGCTGGATTTTCTTCACCTACTTCAACCAAACTAGCACAGAGCAACAGACTGATGCCAAGCAGACATGAGAATCTAGCTGCCTTTTGTTCAGCCAACAAAGAGATTTGCCAAAATATAAAACAATGTTTCTCTACTCATTTTTTTTTTATTGTGGGAAACAGAATTATTTTCAGAAAAACTGTGCTATTTATAGTGACATGTAATTGACTTATTACAGTTAATTTTAAGTGAATCAGTAAGTGTTTTTAAATTTCTTGGTTTTAATTCCTAATGTAGTAATGATTAATGGATATAACCCACATAAACAAAAGCTCTTTGTGGTCCCCGATAATATGCAAAGTTTAAAGGGTCCTGAGAATAATGTCTGAGAACAACTGCTCTAATCGTTTATCAAAATTAATAGTGTACCATTGAATTCATCTAGTACATTCCAAAAAGATAGATGATGCTTTTGCATTGGTTTTAACGACTATATCACGAGCCTGTTGTCATTTCTATTTATAGGTCAAACCTCCAAGGCCTAAAATAAATGTAGCCACAACTTCCAAGTTCACCATTTGCAGGGAGAATTTCTGAAATTGGACTTTATTCTCTTTATCAGAGAAAAGAAATAACTGGCTTTCCCTATTCAGGTAGCTTTTTTATTGTTTTCATTTTTTAAGTCTAATATTTGATTAGATTTAATTGCATATTTTAATACATCATAAGGCAGACATACAAGCACTGCATTAAAAATATGCTCTAAATGCCCTTTGCTGTGACCTGGCCTCCCCTCCCCACACCCACACGTTGGCAAGGAGATGTCCCTTTCCCTCCCAGGCACATGGAAGGGCTGGAGAAGAACCCCCTCCAATGGTGCTTCTGGCTCAGCGTCCAGACCCCAGACCCACTGAACCTGCTGGTGGCCCGAGGGACAGGAGCTACCTGTCCAGCACAGGCCCCTTTGTCAGCCACAGGAACACAGAGTATGTGACAAAGGTTTGGACAGCGGTGACAAAGTCACATCCAAAGAAAGCTGCAGGGCTGCAGATGCACGGACGGAACCCAGGGAGGTTTAGAAGTAGGCTCCCCAGCCCTGAGTTCCACGCAGCTTGTTAAGGGCATACGCGTTCTCCACCCGCGGTATTTACCGATTTGCGAAACGTATTCTTGAGAGTAAATCAAGGTGCGAATTTGCTTTTTGATATATTACAACTTTTTAAAAGCCCATCTTTTTCTACTTGTTCTATTTACAAGCAGAAAATGTGAATTTTACTTGTAGCACTTTTTTCTGCACTGCCATGGATCCCTTTCCTTCGAATACCAACACAGACAAACCCGAAGATGAGCAAACGGAGGCAAATGCCTGCCTTGGAGGGGACGCCGCGGCCTGGGGAGGGCTCCACGCACTGCACTCGGCGGCTGCCCCCGAGCCCCACCCCGGCCTTCCCCGGCGGAGAAGCAGCCACATTCACAGCCGACGCGTGGAATGAGGGAAAAAGGCCCTGAACAGTCTCGTTTGTCAATTCAACGTGCCTGCGGACTTTCAGGCCCCTTTTCTCGTCCTGTTTCTGATTTTCTTTCCTCTAAGCTACTCATGGGAGAAGATATTTTTTTCTCCAAAATATGGCTGTCAATTTAGGGTAACTAAGTAATAAATTCACCTTAAAGTCCCTTCCCCAAGTGTGATGCAGGCAGCCAATAAAGGTTTCTCATTAAGCCTTCCCAGAAATGAAAATTTGAAATGTTACTTTTCCTGTCCAAAAACTGTATTTATGGCCACGTCAGTGGAACACAAACCTAAGCCCCAGGTTGTTTGGTGCCTGGCAGAAACACTAAACTGACCACAGATACTCTTATTATTAAAAATCACTCATATGTTTCAAAAGTTATAGAAAAACATCTCCATAACTCGTGGAAAAACAAGTAAATACAAATAAAATGCTTTGCTTTTGTGACTACAATTATGTGGTCCTATTTTAACAAAAACCTGTCAACCCGAGGCCAACAGAAGTGTGATCAGATGACCACTGGTAGAGAACAGAAGTGGATTATGAAACCCCACATGCCAAGGGCCGGACTCACGGCCCGGGGACGACCGTCACGCTGAACTAAGGATCATTTCTTTGTTCTCTGGGACTATTCCTGCTGCTTAGGTATCACAAGTTGGGCGTCAAGTTCAGTAAAATACTCTACTCTCACCCCATGGGAGGTACCTGTGCTGACACTTTTAATTAAGAGTTTGCTCACAGCGGAATCCCAGAATTGTTCTTTGTCTACGTCCTAGCAGATGGCCCGAAGGAAGAATTTGGTTCATCTGCTTATAATCAACTTTCTGTAACAGATAATACTGTGGACGACTGGTGAAAACAGAAATGAACTAACGAATGAATGGCCAACTAACGGCTATAGAGGAGCAGGGCGCCTACCTGAGCCTCTGGCTCATCCTACCGCCCTTCCCGCTCACTGTCTAGGTCAGCGAATAAGCTGAACATATCGTATCGGAGAGACAGAGCGAGCCCAGCCCGGCGGCAGCACGTCGTGACAGCACCGCCGTGACTCCCCGCTCCAGGCAGGAAGACGTCCTGCTGGAAGGGAAGGAGGAGCCCGGCCTGGCCGTGGAATGGACGCGCTCAGGCAGGGGCCGTGTGAAGATCCTCAGGCCCTGCGGGTGCTCGGAAGGGAATCCAGGTCCTCCGGGGAACCGGAAGGAGGATGAGAATGGGAGTCCTCGGCCTGGAAACCGGGACGGCGGGGCAGGTGGAGAACGCCGGCCGCGCCCGCACGCGCTGCCTCTCCAGGCCAGACTGCAGCCGTTCGTCTCCTCCCGGCCCTGAGCACGGCTTCTAAAACTGCCGTGAACGCGACAAAACCGTCTCCATGGAGCACCCACACGAAGAGACTGATCGGTTCATCCGTGTCTGCTCTATTACGAAACGTCAATTCACACCTCGTGTTTTACTGACCGAGAGCCTTGCCCAGGGACAGCCGCAGCTGTGCTGGACACGAAGCATCTTCCGCCTTTTAGGGAAAATCTTTCTCCTTATACCTGAATCCCTACAACTCTCCTATGTACAGAGGAATAATCCAAGCTGTCTATTTCCACAACCATGTAATTCCCTACGAGTTTCATACTGAATGTTTAATTCGCCACGACCCCACGTAGCATTACTGACAGCCTC
>JAQIFY010006608.1:0-10171 GCA_028533085.1 Varecia variegata
GCGATGTGCACTGTTGGGGGAATGGACACCCTTGAGGCTCAGTCTCGGGGGGTTAGGAGGGGCATGGGCAATATACTTAACCAGAACGGTTGTACCCCCATAATAAGCTATAATAAAAAAATAAAAAAATAAAATAAAAGTCCCAAAACAACAAATGCTGGCGTGGATGTGGAGAGATAGGAATACTTTTACACTGCTGATGGGACTGCAAATTAGTACAACTCCTGTGGAAAGTAATTTGGAGATACCTCCATGAGCTAAAAATAGAAACATCATTTGATCCAGAAATCCCACTACTATACATCTACCCAAAGGAAAAAAAGACATCCTATAATAAAGACATCTGCACTCGAATGTTTATGGCAGCATAATTCACAATTGAAAAGACATAGAAACCAACCAAATGCCCATCAATACATGGGTGGATTAGTAAAATGTGCTATATGCATACCATGGAGTACTACTCAGCTAACTAGCTTTTCAATTCAATCCAAAGTTGTTGTGCTTAACTCTTAAAGACTCCTTTTAATTAGTTCAAAATTATTAAAGAGTACATGTGGTGTTTGTTTTTCCATTCTTTAGACACTTCCCTTAGGATAATGGTCTCCAGTTTCATAAAAATTGCTGAAAAAGACATTTTGAAGGGCACACACATGGACACAAAAGAAGTAAAAATTGTTGGAAATCAAGAAGTGGGGCTGGGGGAGGAGGTTAGGGGTAAAAACATACCTAACAGGTACAATGGAAAATATTCAGGTGATAGACACACTTACAGGCCTAAAGCATTAAAAAGCTATCCATGTAACAAAAATATGTGTACTCCCCTAATATTTTGAAACAAAAAAAAATTTTAAAAATATCCTTTTAAAATAGAAATTACTAAATTGGAATGAGAGAGAAAGTCAAATTAGAGTAAGGAATCTTGTGTAACTTTCCCTGAAGTCCGGTGTGTCTAGCAAACCAGGAGACTGACTGGGTATTGGAAGTTCCTGCTAGAGATCTGAATTGTGTGCTTATTAAAATTCAGACATATTCTGGGTCTCTAGATGGAGGGTCAACCTATCATGGTTCTTTCTTTGTAGGAGGAAATACGTATGAGCTTCATAAGAAGGAGAATACCTGAACATGATGAAGCAGAAAGTCTGTCTCTCAGAACTGTGATTCTTAAGCTCTTGGGGAATAAAAACTCTTTCTTGCCCCCCATCTTGTCTCAGTCAAAGGACATCTGATAGGGAAAGGAAATTGCTATGAGAGAGAGAGTATTAGGATACACCAGCTTCATCCAAAAACAATGGTTTTTGGACAGTTGTGAAGTGTAACTTGGAGCATATCAGAGCTTGAATTCTCCAGCTCATACAGGAGCTTGTTGTCAGAGACTAGGGGATGTGAAGAGGGGTTTCAGAACAACAGAAAAAAATAATTCATCATTTGCGGCCTAATAATAGAAGAAAAATTTAAAAGAGTGCATTTACTGAACACCTACTATGAACCAGGCATTCTGCCAGGTGCTCTATATACCAAGGTCAACTAGAGACAGGTACTGAATTTATCCCATGAAACAGATCTAACGTTACTTTCCCTAAAGGAAATTGAATAAAGATAGTTATGAAATACTGAGTCCCTTAAATCTTTCCCTCTATTGCTCTAACCCCTAGGCACGTCAAGAAAAATTCTATTTCATTAACAAACAATAAGGGAAGTAAGGAGTCAATAAAGTTTTGAAATCTTTAAAAAATATACCCAGACTACACTAATGAGTGATTTTTTACTATGTACCCTCTTAGTCCAAAACACCTTTAATATTCATCCATTCATTCATTCAATAAACATCTATGGAGCTTCAACTGTGTGGTTGGGCATTGTGCTGGGTACTGAGGATCCAATGGAGAACCTAATGGAACTTATAGTCAAGGAAAGAGAAAGAGAAGCTGATGGCAACGTGCCAAACTCAAGGAATCATCTATATGCATATAAAAATAGGGATCATTGACCATAAAACTTTAAATTTAAACTTTAAAACCTTATTATTTTATCTGAAGAGATGTTGTTTGAGTTGTCTTTTATAGAAATAAATGATTCCTTTAAAAATAAACACTCTGTAGCTGAAATTAGAACCATTAATTGAACCAGCTGTTAGATAATCACATTGTCCACAACTATTTATTGTTTCCCATGAAACAGAGTTATGCGTCCCCGCACTCACCATGTAACTTGCAATGCCTCCTTGTAGGTGAAGTACACTTCCCTATTCAATTTTCAGTATTAGCCATAAGACTTGCTTTGGTCAATGGAATGTGTGCAGACATAATTTATGCCATGTCCTAGAAGAGGCTTTAAATGTAGTGGTACATTTGGCTCTGTCTCTTAATACTGCCCTTGTCATGAAGACAGCATGTATTAGATAGGGTCTGCTCTTTTAACAGGGGTCTGAAAATTAGAAACATATGTAACAGAGCAAAGCAGAAGAGCCACAGCTGACTCATGGCCACCATATAACATATGCAAGAAATAAATGTTTACTATTGAAGGCACTGCAATTCAATATCTGTTTATTACCATGGTAAAGCTGTTGACCAGAAAATTGAAAATTAAAATGGCTATGTGAACCATGCTAATCAAGGTTTGTGACTGAGATTATTAATGGGAATAAACAGTTTCTTAATGTCTTTTTAGTTTTCCAAATTATACCAACTTGTCTGTTTTCTTTAAGTGTTTAAGTATATCAACACATTATGCCTTTTTGCCTTTCTGCCATGTGAGGCCACCAAAAGAAGATTCCCTCAGCATACACCCAGTGGGCTGGTGCTGTGGTCTTGGACTCCCCAGAATCCAGAACTGTGAGAAATAAATTTCTCCTGTTCATGAATTATCCTATCTAAGGTATTTTGTTACGACAGCAGCAGAAATAGACTATGACACCAGGTAAGGGACAATCTTATAAGCAGGACATTCATTCCAAGGGCAGCAGTCTCAGGCTGCTGCACTGTTTTCTGTACAGCAGGTAACCAACAATGTCTGCTACAATATATTATTTAAAAACTTTTTTTTCTTACTACTGCATATCTATCCACCCAATGCTACAATACAGTAATGCATTAGAAGAGAAAAGCCACATGATCACAAAAATGATGCTGAGAAAACATGTCATAAAAATACATGTATTTCAAATTTGAGCCCTTACCAGATTAGAAATTCATTACTTTCCTAGCATGAAAAAGAAAATATTACCTATCATTTTAAAAATACTACATATAGTATATTATTATTTGAGATATAAGAAAAAACAAAGTTTTTCTTTAAACCAAAGTTTTTCCTACTTTCATATACTTATTATAATACAACACTCTGACAGCAGATGTAAAGAACGTACAGTTCTGGAAATGCTGCCCAATGCTGTTTGATAAAAAAAAAAAAATCATGCTGTACACCTTAAATATTTGCAATAAAAATAAAATTTTGGTATGTAAATATTTTTCTATAGATGCTATAGGTCTAGTTTTAAAAGTTTAATTTTGCTAATTTAAGATTTAATATAGTTTTTTTTAAAAAATAATTTTACATTCATTAGAGAGAGCCCACAAATACATGTATGGTCTAGAGATGACTTACATTGGAATCACTTGAGATGCTTATTAGAAATGCAACTTTATACCCACCCCTTCCCTCAAACTTGCTGAAGCAGAATATGGCAGTGAGTCAGCAAAAAAAACAGGTTATAAAACTGTCCAGTATTTCTGATGCAAACTATAGTTTGAAAATCACTGTTTTAATTTCCCTGTTCAGATCAGTATTAGTGAGTCCAACTATTCCATGACTTCAACCCAAGGGCAGTTGCAGTTGTTTTGACTAGAAAACATCTTGAAAATTGAAGCAGCACACATATAACATTGTAAAGTAGAAAGTTCGGCCTACAGATAGAAATTGTGAGGCTTGGAATTGTTACGAATAACCACTTGAGGGATGAAAAAGGAACAATTCTGGGAATCTCATGACAGGGGGAGAGACCTACAATTCTTTGAATGGTTTGTGGAAAAGTGGAACCATTAAATTACTTAGATGTGCACGCAAGGACTTATTCATTTTAATGGCTTAGCAAAAGTGCACTATGAGCCCTGCCAAATAGAGTCCTCATTCCCTGAGAGTGCCTTCTGGTTGATTTGTGAGATATTTTGTTATTTCTTTAATGCTCAAATATAATTCATCCTTCAAATGCACCACCCTCCTAAATTATAGCCAAGGACCTAGGCCTGCAGAAATTTGAACTAAAAAAGGACCTTAGAGATCATCTGGCTCAGTGATCTCATGTAATAGATGAACAAACTGAGACTCCAAGAGACTAAGTGTTAGCCTAACTGCTGACTAGCTACCAAATTATTCACCACAGTCAGAATAGTAGTAATAATATTTTATGGAAAGGTACTAGAAGTGAGAGTCCAGGAACTCTAGACCACAGCATTGTAAAAAGTTTTATTTCTCAGAGAAAAAAAAAAAAAAAGGAATCCTGAATTAATTCGACAAACAAATATTGAGCTTCTACTCTGTGCCAGGCACTTTGTTAAAACCTCAGCATATGAAGATAACTAAAAGATAATCCCTGCCCTCTAAGGACTTACAGTTGGTTGAAAAATAATAGTCAATGCTCAGTGAATGCTTTCTATGTGCCAGACACTATTCTAAAACTTTGATGTGTATAAACAATCGTAGGCAACAGGGACTATTATCATTCCCTTTTTACAACTGTAGAAACTGAAGCACAGAGAGGTTATGCAAACTGCCTAAAGTTGCACAGCTAATAAAGGATTATATTAGTTTTCTAGATCTGCTATAAAAAAGTGCCACAAATTGGATGGCTTAGAGGAACAGAAATTTATTGTCTCACAGTTCTGGAGGCTAGAAGTCTAGGAGCAAGGTGTTGACAGGGCTGGTTTCTTCTGAGGGCTGTGAGAAGAAAACTGATCCATTGCATCTCTCCTAACCTCTGGTGGTTTTCTGGCAGTCTTTGACATTCCTTAGCTTATAAAAGCATCACCCCAACCTCTGCATTCATCTTTATGTGGTATTATCCTGTGTGCATGCCTGTGTCCAAATTTCCCTTTTTTATGAGGAAATAAGTTATCTAGGATTAGAGGCCCACCCTACTCCAGTATGACCTCATCTTAAGTAATTATATTTGCAATAAACCCATTTTCAAATACTGTCACATCCTGATATACTAGGGGTTGGGATTTCAAGATATGAATGTTAAGGTGACACAATTCAACCTACAACAGGGTTAAAGACAGATTTTATTTCAAACAATCTGGCTCCAGAGTTTATACATTAAACCACTCTGCTATGTGTGTGCTATAGATCATACCCTTTCTGTACAATCATATTACTACATGGCTGTCTGTACTTTGTTGAACGTAAGTGTAAAAATAGACAATTTCCCCTGTATCTTTGGGTCTCAATTCTGAAGACTTCTGCATACACATAAATAAAATTTGTATGCCTTTTTTTCCAAATAAAAAAAAAAAGAAAAAGAGGCAATTAATTCTGTCTAGTGCACAGTGATTGGGAATTGAAGAAGGCTTTGCAAAGAGGTAATGGTTGAGTTGAGTTTTGAATCATGAATTAAAGTTCACCAGACAGAAAGAACTGCGTGAGCAAAGGCAGAGAAGCAAGGAGGTATCTGATACACCATCACCTTTCGCCCACACTATTGCAACAGCCTACTAATTGGTCTCCTTGCTTCCATCCTTGCTCCCCTATGGTCAATTATCCATCAGCAGCCACAGTGATCTTTTTCACAAAAGCAAGCAAGATAATAAAACCCTTCAATAACTTCTCTTCATATTTAGAACAATCCAAAGTACTTACCAGACCCACAAGCCCTGCTTGATCTGGCCTCTCACTAACTTTCCAACATAATTTCCTGGCTCTCTTGCACAAGCTTTTTATCCGATAGTCACACTGCCCTTTCTCCTTGCTGTTCCCCCTTTCAGAATATTTTTCTCCCAGATTTCACATGGCTAGTTCCTTCTCATCATTCAGTGTTCAACTCAAATGCCATCTTTCCAAAGATGCCTTCTCTGATTATTCAATCTATTAATAAATAACCCTCTCCCAGTGATTCTCTGTCATATCATATATTATTCTTTCCCTTGGGGCACTCTGTAATGCCACACAAATAAATCATCATGCATTTATTTGTTTATTTGTCTATTGTCAGTCTCCTTCTTCCAGAATGTAAACTCAATAAGTGGAGGGATTTCATCTTATTCATAGCTCTATCCCCAGTATCTCAATAGTGTCTGAAACAGTAAATAATTTTGAAATAAATGCCTAAATGCCTTAATTCAAGAGCAGTTTTGATGGAGTGATGTATACAGAAACTATGACACAATAAGACAAGGAGAAAATGGGGCTAAAGAAGTAGAGTCGCGAATGTAGAGCTCTTTTTAAGGAATTTAGTATTGAAAAAAAAATTGGCCAACAGGTAATAAAAGATGCTAGGATTGAGGGAGCTTTTATTTATAGGTTGTGATCGTGATTCTAACTGTCATTGTGGATGAGCACATACACAGGTTGATTCAGAAAAAAAATGAATAGTGAGAGGGTATGAGAGAGAGATCAAATATAGGGGCAAGAGGATAATTGATAAAAATAAAGTCTTGGTGGAAATGGGAGGGTATGAGCTCAAGACCACTGTGGAGGGGTTATCATCAGAAGGAAGCAGGGACACATCTTCCTCTGAGACATAATTAAATGAGGTAAGAATAAGTGAAAATACAGACTTACTTGAAGGCTGAGGGAAGGGATGTTTGAAGACTATCACTGAGGCAGGAGGCTAAACACTGCTGAGAGGAAGACCTGAAAGGAAAGAGATCTTAATGAGACTGGGAAGGTTTAGAACAGCTACTGTGGGCTACAGGAAAGGGAAACAATTAGAGATCAGTTAAAGAACTGTTGAGATGTACTGACAGCTGAGGTTGAAGATTATAAATTTGTAATGGATCCAATCTAAAAAGAATATGGGCTTTTCTCTCCAGTAGAACTTTACAGCCCTGAAGCAGAAGTGGAGGAAAAACTGAATGTTGCAGGGCTAGCAATTGGGAGGGCAAGTTCAGCAGAAGATTAGGAGGGCTAGAAATAACAGCTGAAGGGTTAGACCATTTTAACTAGTTAGTGAAAAGAGTAGAGCTAGGAGGAAGCTAAAAATCAAGAGACCTCTGAGATGATATGCTAGAAGTGAGGGATTAGAAAGGTGGTATGTTGTGGTCTGAGAGTTGGAGTTGAGAGTTTAAAAAAGTAAACAAATGTAAGCTGAAGGAGGGATGGACTACAAAGAAGTATTAATAGCAGGAATTTGAGGGGAAGGAGTATTGAAAATGATCTGTATCTTCATTTCGATGGCGATTTCATGGCTATGTAAAATTATAAAAACATTAAATTATATATTTTAAATGGACATAGTTTACTGTACATAAATTATTCCTCATAATAGTTGATACCATTTTTTTAAAGGTGAAAGTATTTTAGGAAACATTAATGTTCAGGTTGTAGCCATATTGTGAGTGTTGTGTTGATGAAGGTTACCAGAAAAGAAATTTAAAGAAATTTAGGAATCTTTTTTTTTTAAAGAAATCCGACTTCTATTTAATGAATTAGAATTATTATTTTTTTAATTTCAGGATATTATGGGTGTACAAACATTTAGGTCACATATATTGCCTTTGCCCTGCCCGAGTCAGAGCTACAAGTGTGCCGATCCCCAAGACAGCCTGTGCTGCACCCATTAAGTGTGAATATACCCAACCCCTCCACCCCGCTCTGACCCACCTGACACCCAATGAATGCTACTTCCATATGAACACATAAGTGTTGATCGATTAGTACCGATTTGGTGGTGAGTACATATGGTGCTTTTTTTTCCATTCTTGTGATATTTCACTTAGTAGAATGGATTCCAGCTGTATCCAGGATAATACAAGAAGTACTAGATCACCATTGTTTTTTGTGGCTGAGTAGAGCTCCATGGTATACATATACCACATTTTATTAATCCACTCATGTACTGATGGTCACTTGGGTTGTTTCCACATCTTTGCAATTGTGAATTGTGCTGCTATAAAATTTGAGTGCAGATGTCTTCTTTATAGAATGTCTTTTGTTCTTTTGGGTAGATGCCCAGTAATGGGATTGATGGATCAAATGGTAGGTCTACTTGTATCTCTTTGAGGTATCTCCATATTGCTTTTCACAGAGGTTGCACTAGTTTGCAGTCCCACCAGCAGTGTGTGAGTGTTCCTATCTCTCTGCATACACGCCAACATGTATTGTTTTGGGACTTTTTGATAAAAGTCACTGGAGTTAAGTGATATCTCATTGTGGTTTTGATTTGCATTTCCCTGATGATTAGGGACGTTGAGCATTTTTCATATGTTTGTTGGCCATTAGTCTGCCTTCTTTTGAAAAGTTTCTGTTCATGTCCTTTGCCCACTTATTGATAGGGTTGTTTGATTTTTTTCTTGCTGATTTTCCTGTGTTCTAAATAGATTCCAGCTATCAGCCCTTTATTGGATGTGTAGCATGTGAAAATCTTTTCCCATTCTGTAAGTTGTCTGTTTGCTCTCATGACAGTTTCTTTGGTTGTGCAGAGCTTTTTAATTTGATCAGATCCCATTTATTTTTTTGTTGTTGTTGTTGCTGTGATTGCCTTTGGGATCTACTTCATAATTTCTTTTCCTAGGTCAATGTCTATAAGAGTTTTTCCAACATTTTATTGTAGAATTCTTACAGTTTCATGCCTTACATTTAAGTCTGTTTTCCATTGTGAGCTAATTTTTGTGAGAGGTGAGAGATATGGTTCCTGTTTCAGTCTTCTACATGTGGCTATCAAATTTTCCCAGCACTATTTATTGAATAAGGATTATTTTCCCCAGTGTATGTTTTTGTCTGCTTTGTCAAAGATCAGATGGCTGTAAGAGGATGGTTTTATATCTGGGTTCTCAGTTCTGTTCCATTGGTCTGTCTCTGTTCTTGTGCTAGTACCATGCTGTTTTGGTTACTATAGTCTTGTAGTATAGCTTGAAGTCTGGTGGTATATTGATGCCTCCTAATTTGTTCTTTTTGCTTAAGGATGCTTTTGCTATACAGGGTCTTCTCTGGTTTCATATGAAGTGTAGCATTATTTTTTCTAGATCTGCAAAAAATGATATTGGTATTTTAATAGGGATTGCATTGAATCACTATAGGTCCAGGTATTGGCAATTACCAAAGATAAGAGAGCATTCTGGGTGAGTCAGATTTGATGTTCTCAGGGTGTATTTAGTAACCTGGATGTTAATCAACAGCAGATAGGATTGTTGAAGGTAGAATTTTTAATAATTCACTTATTATACAGGTTGAGTATCCCAAATCTGAAAACCTGAAATGTGAAATGCTCCAAAATCCAGTACTTTTTGAGTGCCAACATGGTACTCAAAGGAAATGTTCATTGGAGCATTTCAGATTTTGGATTTTCAGATTTGGGATGTTCAATTGGTAATTATAATGCAAATATTACCAAATCCAAAATAATCTGAAATCCAAAACACTTCTGGTCTTACGAGTTTTGAATAAAGAAAACTCAACTGTATCAACATGTATTATATTTTGCTTCATTCTGGGGTATGTGTGAGTGTGTGTGTATGTTGTGTGTGTGTAGTTTTTAGTTCCAATTGGCAAATGGCCTTTTCCAAGTACACATTATATAGGTGCAATACTGCCAAATTTATTTATAAGAATTCTAAATATATCCTATAAAGGGTTAAGTTAAAAGTAAAGTATCAAAATCAGGGTTAGTAATATGCATTGAAAAAACCAAAATCATTCTAAGAATCAATACAGAAAACATTTAAATTACTGTATTTTGGGGGACCATTGCTGTTTCTAATTATGTTGTTATTTTAAGTATTACCTTTCAATACCATGTTCCTAACAGAATAAAAATGTTTGTTTCAATTGGCCATTTAAGTTTAATAGTAAAAGACTGGTTGTTAATAACAATGCATCGTAAAACCTTCAGGAGGAAAAGAAAATGTTTTGTGGACCACTTTTGTTTCTTTTTGTGTGGCAGTTTTAAGTTATTAGTTTTTAAAATCAGTACTTTTTAATGGAAACAACTTGACCAAAAATCTGTCACAGAATT
>JAQIFY010006609.1:0-10170 GCA_028533085.1 Varecia variegata
AAGAGGGAGACCCCGTCTCTACTACAAATAGAAAGAAATTATCTGGCCAACTAAAATATATATAGAAAAAATTAGCCGGGCATTGTGGCGCATGCCTGTAGTCCCAGCTACTTGGGAGGCTGAGGCAGAAGGATCGCTTAAGCCCAGGAGTTTGAGGTTGCTGTGAGCTAGGCTGATGCCACGGCACTCACTCTAGCCCAGGCAGCAAAGCAAGACTCTCTGTCTCAAAAAAAAAAAAAAAAGAACCGGCTTCAAGCAATTCTCCTGCCTTGGCCTCCCAAAGTGCTAGGATCATAGCCTCCTGCTTTATTAATTTTAGAATAGTCTTTGCAAAATCAGCTTATTGTGGGCAGTTTTACTCATTTTATTGTTCATGGTTTATGCTTTTGTATCTTAACAAATCCTTAATTGCAAGTTCTAAGGACATTCTACTGTGTTTTATTCTAAAAGTTTTAAGGTTTTCCATTCTGTTTGGCTGTTTAGTCCATTGCCAGTTGACTTTTGTGTATGTCGTGAGGCAGGGATCCAATTTGAATTCCTCCATGATAACTATTTTTCTATGCTAGGTCACACTGCCTTCCATCTATGCCAATTTCCATGTAGTTGAAGAGTCCTTTCTAGGTTCTCTTTTCAGTTCCATTCTTCAATCTTCTATCTCTGAGCTGAAACTATACTGGTCTTACACTTATTCATTAAGCAGTGGTTCTCAGCTGGGGACACTTCTGGCCCCAGGGGACATTTGGCAACCCCTGGAGACCACTTTGCCTGTTGTGACTGGGGTAAGCATGTGCTACTAGCACCTAGTGGGCAGAGGACAGGCTTGCTGTTAAACATCCTGCATTGCACAGGACAGCCCCACAAAGAAGTGTGGTCCAAAGTGTCATTACTGGCAAGGCCGGGAAACCCTGTTTTATAGAAAGTCTTGAGTATATTCTGGGGTGATTCCCCTGCCCATCACCCTGTACGTATTCATACATTCATTTTTCTTCAGAGTTGTCATAGCTATTCTTGGCTCTTTGTCCTTTTGGATAAATGTTAGAGTTTCAAGTTTTTGGAAAACCTTGTCCAGAGTTTGACTGGAATTGCATTAACTTTCTAGACTATGGCAGAACAGGCCTCGCAATGGTATTGCTTTTTCTGTGTGTGCACGTCTCTTATCATGTGTTGGGTAGAACTTGCCTCAGACACTCTCTGGGACCAGTGACTTCTCTGTTTGAAGAGCTACCTTTTTATCCGATGGTTATACAGATTTTCTATTTCTTGTTAATTTTGGCAAGTTTTCCATAGAATTGTCTGTAGTTTTCAAATATATTAGTATAACATTGCCTATAGTGCTGATTTCAATATTTGCTGTATTTGTGGTCAGGTTTCCTTTTGCATTCCTAAACTTGTTAATTTTTGCCTTTTATTTCTATTCATGATGAATCTTACCCAGAATATAATCATTTTTGTTTTTTCTCCTAAGGAACCAACTTTTTTGTCCTTCCTTTCTACGGTTGCATTAATTTTTCCTCTTTAGTTTTGCTGTATTTGGGCATTTTTTTCCCCCTAATTTAAACTGAATGTTTAGGCTTAATTTTCAGTGTTCCTCTCTAATGAGGCATTCAAAGCTATGGATTTCTTATTTACGGTACCATTTTTTTCTACAAGTTTTGATATTTAGTAGTTTCTGGCTATTTAACTTTTTTCATTAAGATTTCCTATTTGATGTAAAAACTGTGTTTTAAAATAATTGGATATGTAAAAGTTTTCCTAGTTACTTTTTGTTACTGATTTCTAGCTAAATTTCATTGTGATTGGAGAATAGGAGAATAAGATTTTGGTTTTCTCTATTACTAATTTTGTGGCCGATAACGTCAGTCACCAAAGGGGTGTATTAACACACGCCTCCCCCAAGATTACGGATGTTGTATTTTCATTGCCATTCTTTAAAACATAGCCAAAAATACAGTCCCACAGAAGTTTTAAATTATCTTCCTGGTGAATTGAACCTTTCAAAAATCATTACTACTCTTCATCCGAGTATTGCTTTTGTTTCCCCTTAAATTCTATTTTGTTTGATACAGATATAGCTTTATCAGTTGTCTTCTTAAAATTGTTTGCCCATTATATGCTTTCCATTTTTTGAGAAAACTTTTAATGTTTTTGTCTTTTCATTTCAGGTGTATTCCTATAAACAGACTATAGCTGAATTTTATCATTTTATTTCAGCCGTATAATCTCTGACCTGGCACGTTTGGTTTTTCGACATTTACTGTGATTACTGACCCACCTGGCTTCATTGTCATCTTTATTTGGTGCTACAGCATTTTCCTGAAAACTTTTCCTATGCTTAATTTTAGTCCATTTTCCCCCTTCCTGCCCTTTTTAAGAAGATGGCACAGACAGAAATGGGAGCCTGTGCCCCTTTCAAAACTGACGTCAAACAAAGGCCAAAAGTTGAAAAGCCAGAAAGGCTTTGCTGAAAGGTGTCCATAGCCCCAGAGAGAGAACCTACAGGCCACCTGGCCACCCTCAGAAGACTGCTCCTGAGAGGAACAAGTTTGGGCAGCGGGCTGTCGTCAAGTTCCCCTGACCAGTCAGCCTCGCAGATCAAGGACAACGCGCTGGTGTCCTCTGCCTGGCCACACTCAACACCTGGGTCAAGTCTGAGGCAGGCAGAGTAGGCTGACTTCCACTGGCTCCTGATTATGTCACTTTGGATGTTGCCACCAAACATGGGCTCATCTAAACTATAGTGAACTTTCACTCACCTAAAAAGATAAACTGTACACTCCTTCCCTCCCATTTTAGTGTAGAACTTCAATGATTTTGTGAGCCTAATGATAATGAGACTCTTACCTTCCTGCCAGGTAACTTCTGAGCACACTGTCCTCTGCCGCCCGTGTCATTACCGTTGAGCAGGTTAATTGGGCCACCGTGACCCCCCTCAAGACTGCTGTGTCCCAACCTTCCTGTCACTCACAAACTTGCACTTAGATCTTCCTTCTTTATACCTTTAGTGAGAGTAGGTTCATGATAAGGTGTTTTTTCTTGGTCTGACTGTGCTTGTATCTTATACTTGATCTTAAATGATATCTAATGATGTATCATTTTAGAGATGACATTTATCTCTCCTCTTTGAACTTATTCTGCTGTCTTCTGGCTTTTATTATTGGTGTTCAGAAGTTGCCTGTCATTCTAATTATTTCCTTCTCTTTCTTAACCTGCCCTTTCTCTCTGGCTGCCTTTTAGAGAGGCTTTGTCTTTGATGTTCTTCAACTTCAAAGCAATTAATGTAGGTGAGGATGGCTTTTATCTTGCTTGGAATGCATTTTACTTCTTAAATCTGGGTCCTGAGGTCTTTCAATTCAGGAAAATAATCAGCTTCTTTGAATACAGTTCTTCCATTCTCTTCTTTTGGAACTGTGAACATATGTTAAATTTTTGCATTTTCCACGTCTCAAACTCTTTTGTATTTCCCATCTTTTTGTTTCTGTGCTGTATTTTGGCAAATATAGTCTTCTGTTTTATTAATTTTCTACCTAGCTCTGAGTAATCTTTACTTGTGCCCTTAGTTTTAAATTTCCATGATTAAATTTTTCCTATTTAGATGTTATCTGGCTCTTTTTCAAATGTCTTGTCTGTTTGTATTTTTGACACCGTGTTCATTTTTGGACTCCATCTTTTCTTTCATTATATGTAAACAGCCACCTGTAAAGTTCTTGAGAAAGGATGCTGTTTGTTTCTGCTGACCTTTACTCATAGGGATTCATTTCCATGTATGTTATAAATTCCAGACTGGATTGGAATTGATTTTGTATAAATCAAGGTTAAGGGTGTATCCTTCCAGAAACAATTTGCATTTGCTTCTGCCAGGCACCATCACGCGTAGGGTAACAGCTTGTGGTTTTCTGGACCACAGAGATAGTTTAAATGAGCTCCATCCCTTGCAATCCGCGCCCAGGCCGAGGCAGACGAGCAGCATTTTTGGTCTCCTTTTGCTGGTGGGCTGTGCTGTTTCTCCCAGTCTGTGCTTTCACTGCAGGGAGCTTTTGGCTGGACTTCCCAGCTTGCAGATGCTCAAACCCTTTTTGCTGTTGGGACTGAGCAATGTTCCAAGGGCAGTGAAAACTCCAACTCGGCCTGGTGCAGTGGCTCACTCACGCCTGTAATCCTAGCACTCTGGGAGGCCGAGGCGGGAGGATGGCTCGAGGTCAGGAGTTCGAGACCAGCCTGAGCAAGAGCGAGACCCCGTCTCTACTAAAAATAGAAAGAAATTATCTGGCCAACTAAATACATATATAGAAAAAATTAGCCAGGCATGGTGGCGCATGCCTGTAGTCCCAGCTACGTGGGAGGCTGAGGCAGAAGGATTGCTTGAGCCCAGGAGTTTGAGGTTGCTGTGAGCTAGGCTAACGCCACAGCACTCTAGACTGGGCAACAGAGCAAGACTCTGTCTCCAAAAAATAAAAAAAAACTTCAACTGGAATTATAGGAATATACCTGCCTGTAATGTTTGGGGGCAACTGCAGGCAGAAAACAGAGCTCTGTCTGGCAGGGAGGGAGGCTGTGGTGACACTGGCCTCTTTCAGTGCCCTACCCCAAACAGTGAGAACTGCTTCATGCAGAGACTGTTCTGTCTGCAGCACCCCCAAAGGGTTAGGGGTAAACAAAGTAAATGTTATAGAATCAAAAGGTTATGGTGACCAGTGGTGGTCTAGTACAGATGTGAAGTACCAGCCTGGAGTGTGTCATTTACTAACGCACTGCAGGTTGTTATGAAGTAAGCAAGCTTGGTAAGCAAGATACCGCATACCTAGAATTAGCCTCATGTCAACTGAAGTTCTAAAGCTTTTAAAGTAGTAACCAAGATGAAAAGGTAACTTTCTTGTGTTGCCGATCTGTCCCCAGAGCCCATAGGCAGCATGTCATCCATGGAAGTGAACGTGGACATGCTGGAGCAGATGGATCTGATGGACATATCCGACCAGGAGGCCCTGGACGTCTTCCTGAATTCAGGCGGAGAAGAGAACGCCGTGCGGTCCCCTGGCTTAGGTAGGGTGTACAGACTCGCATAAATGTAAGCAAAGATTTATTAATATTATTCCCTACAAAGAGAAGACATCAGAATCATCTGACCTGACACAACGTACAAATCCCTCAGTGCACAGCCCCCTTCTCGTCCCGCTCACCCACATTCCCACATACCTGGGTTAGGTCTGACAACAGTGAGGCGAAGGAAATGGATGGTGGTAGCTGAGTCATGAATTTTTCTCCAAAGATTGTAGCATTCTACCACAATACGTTCACCGAATGTGAAGTGTTGTGTTTTACCGCTTTCTCCATCCCAGAAATTAATGTGAATTGGGTTTTTAATCAGGGACTAAAATTTGGGGTAGGTAGGGACACACCTTGTACCTGGTCTAAGTATGTTTTTGTTTTGTTTTTTTTAAATTCTTCCTACTTCAACAGATATTGATGGAATGTCTGCTGTGGGCATGGCCGTGCTGTGTGTTCAGCACTTGGCTCGTATTATAAAAATTAGTTGCAAACCTATGGGCACTTATAGCTCCATTTCATGCTTTCCCAAAATTTTGTTTTATGTTCATTTTGCAAATATTTACTGAGGCACCAGACCTACGCTAGACCTATACTTGGGTTCAGTTCATTTAAAATTTCAGACCAGCTCTTCTGGCTGCTCAGTCCTCCCAGCAGCACTGTGGCCACCTCTAGAAAGTTCTGTCATTACCACGATTTCCACTTTCTCTAAACTCCTCTTCTTCTCCCAGCAAATCCGTGAAAGTGGTGTCACCCTGGGGAAGAACAGGGGCTTGGGTGCATTTGCCCCTGTCCTAAGACAGAATACTGGAAATGGGAATTAATGCCAGCCTTTCTCTCAGAGTCAAGGAGACAGACAGAAATGGTGACATCATCTGCACATGGAGTTTTTGATTTCTTGAACTTAGTTCCCATGAAATTGGAGAAATGCTGAAAGGTCAGTACTTTCTCTCCTAGCACTGGTATCTCTGAATTACTTAAAACGGTAAAAAGAAGTAAATCTAGAGTATCAAGCTTACATGGACTGCTCTTCAAAGACACGCAGCGCTTGCCCTTGGGCCCTTAAGCACAGTTATGCTGCATGTTACACAGTTAGAAAGGGTTACCTGTCTGACACAGCTGGCTGGCTCAGCTCAGGGACCCTGGCGTCACTTAGCTCAGTCTTCCAGGGCAGTTTCCTGCACTGTGAGCATTCTGCTTCTACAGACCCCAGAGCACTGCAACAAAAACCGTACACTTTGTTACTCTGAGCACGCTCAGCAACTGTCATCAGTGGCAATTCTAAATTGCAATACTTTTATGACACATCTTTTTCTGCTTTATTTTGCAGGGCCTGAATCCAGTACTTGTCAGAATGAAATTACACTTCAGGTTCCAAATCCCTCAGAATTACGAGCCAAGCCACCTTCCTCATCCTCCACATGCACTGACTCAGCCACCCAGGAGCCCAGTGAAGGGGGGGCGTCCCCCCTTGTTCAGTCTGATGAGGAGGAAGTCCAGGTGGACACCGCCCTGGCCACTTCACACACTGACAGAAAGGCCACTCCAGATGTGAGTGATGACAGCGACTCTTAAGTAGGACATTCATGTTCTCTGACTACGTTCCAATTAAGTTTCAGCTGTGCACAGAATTCCACCTTGTAAAGCCAGGTTGTTTTATGGAGGTTCTTGATTTTTTATACAATTGCCAATAATGTGTGAGAAGCTGACCGAAGAGCTAACAATAAAGTTTTGAGGACTTTAAACACTAAACAGAGGGTACAGAGCTAGTTTATACAGAAAGGATACTGAGCACACACTTCCTTAAGGCCTAGGTAACTCACGGTCCCTCGGAGTGCAGTGGCAGTGCCAGGAGGCCGAGTGGGCAGCTCCGACTGCACCAGTGAACGACCTGCCCTTGGACAGGCTGAAAGTTGTAGTCAGTCAGACTCAACTCTGACAAAGCTTGGGTTTTCAGCCGATCATTACAAAATTATTAGTCCACAACCAACCCCTACTTTAATAATAAGAGAACACACACCTGGGCCCACAGGAACAGAAATAAGCCAAAAGCAATACTCCATTCTTACTCCTGAACAAAGTCTGGTCCATGGAGATGTGTTCCCTTCACCACTTTTCACAGCCCAGTGGGAGGGTGAGGGGACAGGCTCTGTCAGCATTTGGGGGAGCGTAGTGGGGAGTCGCTAGCACACGGTAAGGGGCGGCTGCAGCCCAGGACCACATGGAAACCACACAACATGCTCGAAGGGGACTCGACCGCCAGGGACGGCATTCCACAGTGTGCCGCCAGCTCCACTGCCTGGCTGGAGGGAGGCATTCTCGGCCCTCTGCCCCGTGATCAGAAAAGAACTCGTTTCATTAACTCATCTTCCACAAGACAGACAAATGTCCAAAAAATTTGTTTTTATTATTAAACCTTGTATTACAAACCTGAAAAGTAAACAAAAAACTCGCAATAAACCACATGAAGTCTTCCCTCCCGAGGGAGGGGTGCAGAGCAGCGCTAATAAATTAAATGTCAAACTGTAAGCCAGAGGCAGAAGTTCACTGTCAAAGAGAGGGAAAAGTACACAGCAAGGCCATAAAAACCGGACAACCACATTGGAAAACACTTGACTCTGTTTATGTCATTGTTAAATATTCCAAAACAGTTCAGTCTTCTGCAACAACAACCAACAAAGTGGATCATAGGACGTTCCTGGCAGTCACCACTGGCAAGCTCAGTGCAATATGGGTAGCTATGGGATTGATGAATCCAATTATGAAACAAAGAACAGCTTGTGAAAACAGTTTCCCTTTTTTATTCCACACATACTGTACACACAACCGGAGAAGGGCAACAGCTACTCCATTATTATTTTTTTGTTGTTGTTCAGTGATGTAAGCAGCACTTATAAATGTTACAAGAAAAACCCTGTAAGCATCCAATCCAACCGATGAAGAAACTGAAATGTAAGGCTTTTCTTCATCTTGTCTTCTCACCCCCTCCCCACCCCCCACCAAGAAAAAGGCTCAAGTATTTAAAACAATTTACAGGAGTATGTACAAAAGGGATGGGATTCTTTTTTTTCTTCTTTTTTTTCCTTTTTGTTACAACATGAAGAGAAAAAATAGACAAGATGAGCGCAAATGCATTTTCACATTCAAAAAGAACTGCAGACCTCCTAGTGGCTCTAAATGTGATCATAAACGAAACAAATTTAAAAAGAAAGATTAATGCTGACTTGTGAAGGTGTAAAACAAGAAGCAGTGAGATGAAGATGGAATGTTAGAAAGATTGCACATTGATGACAAAGAAGCACTTAATGGCTTCAATCACTTTTTTTCTTTTTTTTTTTTCCTAAGGATGCTATTGAAGGGTTTTTTGATAAAGTAGCCAACAGCACCAAAAAATAACAGAATGGATTTCCTAATGAAATCAGGCACAGGTCTCCCTCACGTGACCCCTCCAAGGCAGGCAGTCGTCGTCTTCCTCGCGAGTCTCCTCCGTCCTTAAACAGATGCATAGTGATGTGCTGGTAAGAGAACCTACTCGCTCACCTCCACGCTTTGCCCATGGTCAGGAAACAACGTCCGCCTTCAGCTGCCATAACCGCCCAAAGAAACAGAATGGGGGCTCTCCGGTTTTAAAAATTATAAACTCATCTTGCACATGACAGAAGAAAAAAGCAAAGCAAAGCCATTTCTTTTCAAGTTTTTTCCTGTGTGTGTGTGTGTGTGTGTGTGTGTGTGTCTCCTATCCCTTTTCCGATCTAGAAAAATCTGCTCACATGACTGATGGTTTTTAAAATTTGTTCTCCAAACTTCACCCTCTTCAAAAATGGGTTAAAAAGCCTTTTTTCCCCAACAGTTACAAAAAAAAAAAAAAAAAAAATCAAAAACAAACAAAAAAAGGCTTTTGTCAGCCATAGGGGCAATACAAATTAATACAGCCCCTCAAGGGTTTTTAAAACAGTGAATATAACGGCAGTTTCCAAAATCTGACTGCAATATCTAGGTATTCTAAGTACAAAAAAAAGTTCAACAATTTAATGCTAAAACAAAATTAGTTCTCTAAAACCAGAAGAAAATCTTCTTTAGAGCTAGTGCAAAGACAGCTTGTATCCTACAGCAAGTACTCCAAACTAGAATATAATAATTACAAAAAAATATATATAAATCGATCACGGGTGTTGGCATCTTCATGATGAGCTCGAAGCACTTTTGGATGAACCGGAGGCTGACAGCCGGGAAGGCGGCACGTCCACCGTTGCTCTCTTGCGGGGGCCTCTTTTTGGTGTGGGTTTACTGAGACAGTTCTCAATGCTGCCGTTTTTACCAGATACTTTGCCACAGATCTGATTGACCAGACTAATAATTTGTTCCTGTTTTGGGGTGAAAGGAAGACACAGAATTAGTACGCAAGAGAAGAGCACTGTCCCCAAGAACCACCCAGGGGCAGGTACGGGACAGAGCTGGGGGCGTGGCCGGGCAGGTGGGCCACCTCCACCCCATGAAGACCGAGATCACTGCACGTGGCTCAGGACAGCTGGGACTGGTTTCGCAGTATCCCCAGGAGATTGTGAGGTGCAGCGGGCCTTAGAACTCAATAGAACGATACTTCATGAGCATGGAGGGCCCCGAAACGGGCACCTAAAATGCTTTCCTCGTGAGAGAGAAGCAGGTTTCCCACTTAACAGCCAGTAAGGTGCCCGCTGTGCCTGCTTTTCCGGCAACCTCTCCTAACCTCTTTCTCCGTCCCCAAAATGGGAAAAGCTGACAGCACATCCCTGGTGGCTGTGAGGGCTAAACAAATTAAAATGCTAAAGTCACAAATACGAAGTCCCATACGGGCACACAGTAAGTACATACTTATTTCCTAAAAGCTGCATTTGGATGTGGGTTTTGACGTTTATTTGAGGTGTACAGACGGCTGTCACCATGCAGCCAGGTCTATACATTGAGATGAACACAGCTCACGACAGCCGCTGCTCATTCTCCTGGCCCCGCCTAAAGTCACACAGCGCGTGTGATCACTTCATCCTCAAAGCCACCTGGGACCACCACGGGTTGCCCCGAACTCAGGGAGGGAAGGGCTGGGGCAAAGCAGCACCCACAAGCAGGCACTAAATAAGCAGAGAGGAGCTGGGG
>JAQIFY010000661.1:0-14873 GCA_028533085.1 Varecia variegata
AGGCTTTAAGAAAGAACACAAATGACAGAGCCAAAAACTATGGCAAATCATTTCTACACAGTAGAACTGGGTCCTAATTAAGGAACTGGCACTATGTGCTGGGCAGGAATTCAAAAGTGCTATGAATCAGTGGCTGCTATGGGCTTCCTCATTTCCTTCTTTTTGAGTGGGAATGTCATTATGCTCAATTTCAAGTTGATATTTCCATTTCAAAATTAACATAAGAATCGTTCTTAGCTTCTTTTATTTTATGTTTGCAGTTCTTTTTCTATCATTAAAGTATATTAGTTTCCAAAAAAATGACTTAGTTCTTTGTGACTTCAATTCATTTATTTATTTGTTTTTATTATAAAAGTATAACTATTTTCAAACTTATACCATTTTTGCTTTAGAAATAAAGTCTCTTTGGTGAAATTTAGTATTTCTCTGCAGTTGCTTTTAGGTGTAGACTATATCCTAATAACAAAGTTGCTGTATTTAAAAGTTATTGCAAACATAAAAATATTTTCTATGTGGTTATATTACAATTGGATTTAGAGTTAGGTAAATTTATCTTTGTGTATAGATTTAGGATTTCCTTTTATTCTTGACTAATGTTTACTTTTCAAATAGATAAATCATTTGCATGGTTCAAAATCAAGACTATCTTTAGAAAAAAAAAGTCCAGAAGTCTCAACCTTGTTCTCATTTTCTCCACTCAGTTTCCATTCACTCAACGCCATTAGACCATTTTGATTAGTTTCTAGTTTACTTTCATATATACTCATTACCTAAAATGAGTGCATGCAATGCACATATATATGTGTGTTTGTGTATGCATAAATATATGTGTGCATATATACCCGCACATGTTCTTATTTATCAAATAAGAAAATTTGAATTTGATTTTCAAATTTAAGCTATTCATATCTATATTCTTAAATATAGCTATATATTTTTTCTAAAGGGGATTAGCAGTTGATAATTATTCTGACAAATCTTATCATGTGTTAATATTACAAGAATTCAATTTTCAGATGACTAGATCATTACTAATTTCATATCTAAACATATACCTACCCTGAAATTTTTAAAGATCTACTTCTTGGGAAACATCTCATTTAACAACTGTATCAATAACGATTCTAAAAGAAAATAAACACTATAAATATTTAAGGATACTATATATATGTATATATATATGTGTGTATATATATGTATAGCAATTCTCAAACATCTGGTGTCATAAATGCAGCACAGCCTTAAAAAAAAAGGTATTGAATGTGGCCACATAACTCCAGTGAGAATGGCTTTTATCAAAAAGTCCCAGTCGCTCCCTGGTGGTCTAGTGGTTAGGATTCAGCACTCTCTCAAAAAGTCCCAAAACAACAAATGCTGGCATGGATGCAGGGAGATAGGAACATTCATACACTGCTGGTGGAACTGCAAATTAGTACAACCTCTATGGAAAGTAGCATGGAGATACCACAAAGAACTGAAAGTAGCACTACCATTTGATCCAGCAATCCCACTACTGGGTATTTACCCAAAGGAAAAAAAGACATTCTATAATAAAGACATCTGCACTCGAATGTTTATAGTAGCAAAATTCACAATTGCAAAAATGTGGAAACAACCCAAGTATCTATCAATATATGAGTAGATTAATAAAATGTGGTATATGTATAACATGGAGTACTACTCAGCCATAGAAAACAATGGTGAACTAGCACCTCTTGTGTTATCCTGGATGGAGCTGGAGCCCATTCTACTAAGTGAAGTATCACAAGAATGGAAAAACAAGCACCACATATACTCACCATCAAATTGGTATTAACTGATCAACACTTAAGTGCACATATGGAAGTAACATTCATCGGTTGTCAGGCAGGTGGGAGAGGGGAGGAGGGGATGGATAAATTCATACCTAATGGGTGCAGCGTGCACTCTGGGATATGGGCAGGCTTGTAGCTCTGACTCAGGTGGGGCAAAGGAAATATATGTAACCTAAACGTTTCTCCCTCATCATATTCTGAAATTAAATATATATATACATATATAACATTTAGAAAAAAGAGGACAGTTATGAATATGTAGTCAGTGCACACTGTGAAAATCAAATGAATGTGCTTATGACTTAGTCACTCAGGGAAACACAGAGCTGAACATTAACCACAAGCCATGGTGGACTTGGCCATCACACAATTGTAAAGTATTTTTATTCTTAGTCATAAGAACAAAATTATTCTTAATTTTGCACAATTATTTAAGATCAGGACACAAGAAACACAGAAACTGATACATGCAAGTTAAGTTAACAAGGCATATAAAATATTAATAATTCTCAAATCTGTTTCAATATCAAGTTCATGAAATCTGTAAGCTATATCCATTTGATCAAAATTCTCATGTAGCACATCAGGAGATTTAAGAATAATTCAAAAATCAATATTAAATGGAGAATGTCAAGATGATTTTATATTATATTTGTCTGGGAATAAAGACTATTCTTAACCATGTGTTAATATTAGAGAAGTACATACAACCAGACAAACGAAATAAAATACAAAAATACTTGCTGTATTCTTGTGCCTGTAAAATATAAGAATTTCAAATATTCACAATAAAATAGTTTTTAATCTAAAAAAAGGTATTGAAGATTTTACAGGTCTTTGATGTAATGAGTTATTTTTATCTATATTTACTGTTAAAAATTAAAAATTTTAAAATATTTAGCTCACCTATAAATAACAAGAATGAATCCATTTCATGTCAGCATGAAAACATATTCTTAAGAAACATAACTGCACTTTCCAAAACCAAAATAAATTAGTGAAGGGTGATATTGCTCTACATTTTTTACAGATCATTTTAACGTCTGGCAAAAAGAAAGCTGCTAGATTTTCATATCTTCTTTTGAATTCAGTGTGTTACAATGTATTATTTTGGTTGAAGTATATGAAACAAACTTGGCTTAACAAAAATACATAGTTGGAAAGGGGAGAAGTATTATTTCAGGTAATTATGATATCCCTGTTACTGCACCAAAATTTGACAGGTGGCAGCTCCTTAAACTTTAGCTGTAATGTGGAATCTAAGAATATAACAATGAACTTTTATACTATTTTACATTAAAGTTGATTGACCTATCTTGAACTTTGAAAGGATCTTTTCTCTAGGTGTGCTTTCGTATCTTCATACGTTGATTATTTGAAATACACTGATTCAATGAGTTATGGAGACATTCTAAAAGTTGACATATTTCACTATTTCATATAAAAATACTACCAATCTCATCAGAAGAGTACTAAGTATTGTAAGTCTATCAAGGTAATAGTGGTGAATATTCTCTTTACAAAACTATATAATTTTTCCTCAAAGATTGGATTTTATAATTGGTAACAAATACTTTCTGAAGTGGCTGGCTTACTTAGCTCATTTGCAAGAAACTACATAACACTCAAATCAATCTAAATAGTCATAGTTTGTCTGTCAGCCATTTATTAAAAATAAAACCGGTATTCTGCAAAAAAAAAAAAAGTAGTTACTTCAGCTCATGGCTCAATCACAAAAATGTTTTCCTGAAAACAACCATTGCAACTTTATGAGTAATTTTGTTTTTGTCACACAGAATTTTTTTTAAAAGCACTCAGAATTGAGATGTAATAAAATTCATAATTTTACTGCTCTGTCAAGAACATTCCTAAGTGGAACTGTCTCTCCCCCTTTGCTCCTCCACTCCAGTGAGTTCATAGTAGAATAGAGTATAATAACTACTAATGCAGATTGGAAAGACTGACTTCATTAATTATCAAGATGTGAGCAATTTTACCTACTTTGATTTCACAAAGGTGCATTGTCAACACAGTGAAAAAAATAAATATTGTCTTACTGTTAGTATGAAAATGATCTTGACCTTGCAAAATCCCTGAAAGTGTTTCAAGGAGCCTCAGGGTTGCTTGAAACTTGTTATGAAACCCAATGATTAACTGATTATTTGTGTGTGTATTTCAAATAAATTTGGCATTTCTTGTGCCCTTTTTAATTTCAAAGCTTTTCATGATGTTTCATTTGCAGCTTAAAGTCTCACAAAGGTAATAATTTCTCATGTCATTATCATCTATGCTGACTATGACTTCAATGGATAACTTATTTTGACCTTCCCAAACTATTTCTAATCTGTAAAACCCTCAATTTCTTATGCTCAATTAGAAGATGTTACTTATTGCAATAGAGGGAACTGCTGTTATTTTAAATGAAGTACTTAGAATTTGCAGATCCAAGTCCATTTTCAAATTTTCAAGTTTCTACTGAAAAAAAACCTAATTAAATTAATTATTTACTATCTTCACTGTACTAACTCTATTCTAAAACCAGTCATTGGTTTATATTTCATTCTACATTGTTCTTGCTATATTATTCATATAAGAGGCACAGCAGTGAAGAATATTTTGATACTGTTTTCAGCAAAGTGCCTACAGAATTAAATCTTTAAGTATATATTTCTCTAACATTTGTCTCTGAAGTTATGTCATTGATTTTTTATTTAGTTTCTTATTAGTACATATGCTTATGAAAAGGATCTCGTTCAACTGAATAAATACATGAGAAGAAAGTGCAGGGGAGATTTACCCTATTGCCCTTCCTCTTAGTCAAAAGTTGTTTACTTATAAGATATTTACCTTCCCAGTTCCCCCTAAGGAAACAAATAGTTCAAATGTTAATGGAAAATGTAGTATAATTTTTGTTATACTATTTGTTTCTTTACTTTTCACATTTTATTTATTTAATAAATTTTATGATTGAGTCTTTCAGTTATTGTTAAAAGCTATTCATAGAAATTTACATTCTAGGACTTTAAAGACTTATTTCCAGAAAGCATTTGGAATAAACTGTCTCCTCTTTCATTTTAATAGTCATATGTTTTAATAAATATTATTAATAAGATTTGATATAGCCTAAAATAAAAATGTTCCTTAAGACTCTGTTCATAAATTTTAAAATGTCTATATTTGTACTCTAGAGTAAAGCAAAGTGATTCCAAATAAACTTCATTTTATGACTAAATTTACATTCATACTCGGCTCATATCTCATGCTTATAATAATGGGTTGAGAAATACTTAATTGTGTTTTGCTCTGAATTGTTCAAAGAGACCAGAACATGTGAGAAATATTTTTCTCTATTTCCCGAGTCCCATCCAGGTATATCAGGAAGTCAAATCACAATGCCAGAACTTTTTTAAGGAATGCCTGTAACAGGTAGAGAGGCCCTACCTATGTTTTCTATTGTTTGTTTCATTATATGTTGGTGTGGGAAGACTAAGGCACAAATTTATATGCTTAATTTAGTACACAAGGAAGCACTTACTTTCTCCCCCCAAAAATCTGCATTCTTCTTTACTTTTTTTTTTGTTTTAGTTCCAATTTAGTGTTGACTTCTATGCTGCTTTTTTAAAGTATACATTTCAACTGATATTAGTAAATTTATAAAATTTCATTATCCCAGTCCAGTGTTAGTAGATACACATCACCTCTCAAAATTCCTTGTGTTCATTTTTAGTTCATCTCCATTTCCATGCCAGTCCTAGGTAATTTTTTTTCTGTTTTTTGTCTCTATAGTTTTGACCTTTGAGACTATTTCATATAAATAAAATCACATAATGTGTAATTTTTGTGTGTGTGGCTGCTTTTTTAAATAAGTTTGGGCTGATAACCAAAAATGTCTCCAGACGTTGCCAAATGTCTCTTAGGGAGTGAAATCACCACCGGTGAAAAAAAAATGTTATAAAGCAAGGGTCTTAAAGTATTGTCCAGGAATTACTGAAGGTCCCCAAGGTATTACTACAAGGTCCGAGAGATCTACACAGTTTTCAGAATAATAAAATGTTATTTTCCTTTTCACTCTGATTTTTTTCATGTATGTGCAGTGAAATTTTTCTAGGACTACATGACCATTGATATCACAACAGATTAAATAATGGAGCAGATATGAAAACCCAGCTGCTTTCTATTAATCCAGACAGTAAGGAGATTTCTAAATATGTAAAATAATACCATTCTGCTCACTAATTTGGGGGCATTAAAAATATTTATTTTCTAAAAATATTATTTATGTTAGCATATGAAGTTTATTATTGTTAATTAAAATGACTTAATAAATGAATATTTTAAAAATTGTTGTAGTGTTAATTTTAATACAGTAAATATTAATTGATATAACACACATACACAAAAGCTTTTTGGAGCACTCAATTTTTAAGAGTGTAAAGGGTCTCTGATATCAAAATGTTTGAACACTGCTACTCTAGATATCAGGTTGGTGCAAAAGTAATTGCAGTTTTGGACCACGAATTGTAAATCATTATAACTAGGTTCAAAAACATCTTTATTAATCAAAATAGGAACCATTACAATCAGCACATTTTTGTCAATAAGAAGTTTGTTTATTCCTGCAGTGTAAAAATCTGTGCTTCAGGATTCGACAAACTCTTGGAAAGCATTTTCTGCATCCTGATGGTTGTGGAAGTGTTTTCCCTGCAAAAAGTTGTTGAGATGCTTGAAGAAGTTGGCGAGAGGTCAGGGGAACATGGCGGATGAGACAAAACTTCGTAGTACAATTCGTTCAACTTTTGAAGTGTTGGTTGTTGGTTGTGCAACATGTGATCGGGGGTTGTTGTGGAGAAGAATTGGGCCCTTTCTGTTTGACCAATGCCAGCTGCAGGTGTTGCAGTTTTCCATGCATCTCACCGATTTGCTGAGCATACTTCTCAGAGGTAATGGTTTCATCAGAATTCAGAAAGCTGTAGTGCTGCAGACCAGCAGCAGACCACCCAACACTGATCATGGCCTTTTTTTGGTGCCAGTTTGCCTTTGGGACGTGCTTTGGAGCTTCTTATCAGTCCAACCACTGAGCTGGTCGTCTCAACTTGTCCTATAAAATCCATTTTGGGGCACACATCACAATCCCATCAAGAAATGGTTTATTGTTGTTGCATACAGTAAGAGAAGAGAAAACTTCAAAATGACGATTTTTTGATTTTCAGTCAGCTCATGAGGCATCCACTTACCCATCTTTTTCACCTTTCCAGTTTGCTGAACAACCATAGAATGATTGACCTTGAGTTCTTCAGCAACTTCTCGTGCAATTGTAAGAGGATCAGCTTCGATGATTGCTCTCAATTGGTCCTTGTCAAATTCTGATGGCAGGCCACTGTGCACCTCATCTTCAAGGCTCTCATCGCCTTTGCAAAACTTTTAAACCAGCACTGCACTGTACATTAGTTAGCAGTTCCTGAACCAAGTGCATTGTTGATGTTGCCAGTTTTCTCTGCTGTTTTATGACCTATTTTGAACTTGAATAAGAAAAGCACTCAAATTTCTTTTTTGTCTAACATCATTTCCATAGTCTAAAATAAATATAGAATAAACAGCAAGTAATAAGTCATTGGCAAAAAAAAGCAAGGAATGTGCATTAAAATGATGTAAAACATAACCACATTTATTTAAGAATGCATTCCAGTATCAAATGGCAAATTTCAACAATGCTAAAACCGCAATTACTTTTTCACCAGCCTAAATATTATGCAAGTTCATGATATCAAGCACACCAATTAGGAAATAAATAGCCAATAAAAATATCACAATGAGAAAATTAACTAGAAAAATAGGTTTCTATTGTGTTCTGGTAGAATAGAATAAATCTCATAGAAATCAAAGGAATGTTCAGTCTGTAAACTCAAATTTGAAGATTTGAAGATATAAAGATTTTTGAAAATAGCACTGCATGAAATCTCAAGAAAAAGCAAGTCAACTTAAAATGAAGATTATAAAATATTTAGGCCCCTGAAAAGCCTGATGAAAAGGAAAATAGAAATACTGATTGCCTAAAATTATAGCCACTTTGGCTAAAGAACTATGTTGATTATTATCAGAGAAGAATATGTAATTTTGAATGTCAGAGTCCAAAGTGATAATAATTCAAATTGCATGGCATAAACATATACATCAGTTAATTAATATAGTTATAACTACATAGAGTAGATTCCAATATTCTTTATTATATATTTTTGATTTCCATATATTCAATGTCAATGTAAACAAACCACTTAGTTACTATCATAGAATAGATACCTGGGCTAAAATTTTTTATTTACTTAATGAACATACATGGTAAGCAATTGCCTTCCAATTCAGAGAAATTCCAGTTTAGCACAGATGCTGCCAGCCCACTTCTATTTAGATTCTAACTTCAATTTTAGTCAGTCCTGGTAACTTAATCAGTGATTTAAATTTACCGTGCTTAGTTTCCTCATCTGCATTTTGGGAATAATAATTGTATATACTTCAAAAGATTAATGTAAAGTTTAAATGAATTAATATCTAAAGTTGCTAAAGAGGGGCAAGCATATAATAAGTAATATATGTGTTAATTAATATTAATTATTTTTATTTTCCTATTCACAAGCCTCCAACACTTTGTTTCCATACAAGCACTTCCTCCTGAATTTTGTCTTTTTTTGATCTAGAATTGCAAATGGGTCAAATAGGTCAGTTCTAAAATATGAGCTGACCATAGTATTTCATTTATTTCTTTAATTGCTCACAAGGAGATTAAAACAATTATTTTACTAATTAATTAAATTTTGCCTCTTCTTCAGGTCTGATGAATTCAGGTTAAAAAAGTCACAAAAGAAATCTTGCCTACAGGGCAGTTTGTAGATAAACTCTTGGAAAAAAATAGGACCAAATAAAGGGGAATATGAATATATTTTGTTTCCCATGAACCTTGTGATAAAGGTTAATTTTGAGAGAAGGTTTAATTTAGGAGCCCTAGATTTCTAATAAGCACACTAACATTTAAGAATTTTATCAATCTCAATTATTTCAAACTCAACTATTTTTTAGTCTAAATAAGAGTGAAATTTGAATTGCTAATCACATTTATGATGTTCATTAGCAATTATAAAAAGAAGATTTAACTTTTCTTGATTTTTACTCATCTAGCCAAACAAATATCTTTACATGATCACTGTCCAGCACTAGTTGATTATGTAGCTTTTATATAGTAACAAGGTGGCTGGACTCACTGACATGAAATAGTTCTACTTCAGGGCATATCATTTTTTATTGATATATTTATACATATTTATTTGTGCATGTGATATTTTGTTATATGCACAGAACATGCAGTGATCAAGTCAGAGTACTTAGAGTGTTTATCAACTCACGTTTTTATCAATTCTATGTGTTGGGAACATTTCAAGCTTCTCTTCTTGCTATTTTAAAGTGTACAATACATAGTTGTTAACTATAGTCACCCTACTTACTCTACTATTGGACATTAGAATTTATTCTTTCTATCTGACTGTATATTTGCACCCATTAACCAACCTCTCTTTATCGTCTCATCCCACCAAACACCATTCCCAGACTTTGGTATCTAATAAGATCCACTTTTTTAACTTCCAAATATGGGTGAGAGCATGAGATATTTGTTTTTCTGTGCCTGACTTATTTCATTTAACACAATGGCCTCCCGTTTCATCCATGTTGCTGCAAATGACATGACTTCATTCACTTAACAATGGTCACATAATATTCCATTGTGTATATATATTACATTTTCTTTATCCATTCATTCATTTATCCATTTATCAACACTTGGATTGATACCATATCTTTCCTATTGTGAACACTGCTGCAATAAATATGAGGGATGCAAGTATGCCTTTAACATACTAATTTCTCTTCCTTTGGAAAAATACTCAGTAGTGGGATTACTGTATTGTATGATAGTTCTATTTTTAGCTTTTTGAGAAATCTCCATAATATTTTTCACAATGGCTGTTCTAATTTACATTCCCAACAACAGTATATATGAGTTCCTTTTCTCTGCATTTCACCAATATCTGTTATTGTTTGTATTTTTAATAACAGTCATTCTAACTGGTATAAGATAATAACTCATTGTGTTTTGATTTGCACTTCCCTGATGATTAGTGATGTTGAACATTTTTTCATATGCCTGTTAGCCATTTGTATATCTTCTTTTGAGAAATGTCTATTCCTGTCCTTTGCCTACTTTTTAACAGAATTAATTAATTTATTTTTTTACTGTTGAGCTGAGTTTCTTGTATATTTTGGATATTAATCCCTTGTCTGGTGAATAGTTTAAAATTTTTTTTCTCCTATTCAATAGGTTGTCAATCATTGATTGGTTCCTTTGCTGTGAAGAAGTTTTGCAGTTTAATATACTTCCATTTGTCTATTTCATTTTTGTTGCCTGTGCTTTTGAGTTCTTAGCCATAAAATCTTTGCCTAGATCATTGCCCTGAACTATTTCCTCTATTTTTTCTTCTAGTAGTTTTACAGTTTCAGGTCTTACATTTAAGTCTTTAATCCATTTAGAGTTGTTTTTTGTAGATGTTGAGAAATACAGGTCCAATTTTATCCTTCTCCATGTGAAAATCCAATTTTCTTGGTTTCATTTACCGAAGAGGATTTCCTTGCCCCAATGTATTTTCTTGGTGCCCCTGTCAAAAATCACTTGGCTGTAAACACATGGATTTATTTCTATTAAAAAATCCAGGAATGAATCTTACCAAGGAGGTGAAAGATCTCTACAAGAAAATTATAAAATGTTGATGAAATAAATTGAAAAGAACACACAAAAATGGAAACAGATCCATGTTTATGGATTGGAAGAATTAATTTTGTGAAAATGGCCTTACTACCCAAAGCAATCTATAGATTCAATGCAATTCCTATCAAAATATCAATGACATTCTTTACAAAAATAGAAAAAAATTATAAAATTTATATGGAAGTACAAAAGACCTCAAATAGCCAACAGAATACCAAGAAAAAGAATAAACCTGTAAATATCACACTGACTTCAAAATATAGTACAAAGCTATGGTAACCAAAACAGCAAGGTATTGGTGTAAAAACAGACACATGGACCAATGGAACAAAATAGAAATCCCAGAAATAAATCTGTGTATTTATAGCCAACTCATTTTTAGCAAAGGTGCCAAAGATATCCACTGGGCAAAGAATAGTCTATTCAATAAATTGTGCTGGGAAAACTGGATATCCATATGCAGAAGAATGAAATTAGACCCCTATCTTTCACCATATATAAAAATCAACTCAATTTGATTAAGTATTTTAATATAAGACCCAAAGCTATAAAACTACTAGGAGAAAACAGAGAAAGCACTTGATCTGGTCAAACATTTTATGGAAAAGCACAAGCAACAAAAGCAAAACATAGACAAATGTAATTATTTCAAACTAGAATGTGTCTGCACAGCAAAGGAAACAATGAACAAAGTGAAAAGACAAACAGTAAAATGGGAGAATATATTTGTAATCTCTTTATAGTTCAAAAGATTAATATATAGACTATTCAATGAACTCAACAGCAGAAAAATAATACAATTTAAAAGGGGTAAATGAGCTGAATAGACATTTCTCAAAAGAAGACATATAAATGGCCAACAGATATATGGAAAAATGCTCAACATCACTAACCATACAGAAAATGAAAATCAAAACCACAATGAGATATCATTTCATCCCAGTTAGAAAGTCTATTATAAAAAAGACAAAAAAAAATGCTTGGTGAGGGTGTGGATAAAAGGAAAATTTTATATTCTGTTGATGGGAATGTACATTAGTACATCCATTGTTTAAAACATTATGGAAGTTGCTCAGAAAACCAAAAATAGAACTACCATATGATCTAACAATCACACTACTTGGTATATAGTCATTATATTTTACTTAAAATTTTCATAGACCATATGTAAAAACAACAAGCTTCTAGAGAGGAAATGTTTATTGTGAGTAACAATAAATATGTTCAAGAAATACACAATCACTACATTCACATATCTAATACTATATTTCTATCTTTCTTTATAACTTCATTCACATTAATTACAATTTCAGCTTTTCGTTTGATTGAAATAATTTTTATGAACATTTTCAAGTCATCTAACTGTATCTTGTGTTTACAAGTCAAATAGCTTCGATCAATAATTCATGTTTAATAACAATTTTTGACATTGTTCCAATGTATCATCAGTAACTTGATAGAATACTCAAAGACTATAGATGAAACATTTTAAATTAAACAGTCTTATAATAATGAAAGTTGACAAACTTTCCCGGGCAATTGAGGCATCTTAATTATTAGATTTCTTTTTAGTAAGGAAGCAATCCTGAAAAATCCTCTGGGGATTCCTCATATTGAACTCTCATGGATATTTACTTATAACACAAAAGCTTTTAATATTTTACTGTATAAAGTCTTCTTTAAGAAAAAAGAATTGTCACAGCTTAACAAAGTGTCCATGTATCAGCACACTGAAGAATTTTACTGTAAACTAAAATATCAAATACAAATAAATCAATACATGAAATTCAAAATGTTATACTAACTTTAAGATTGATTTCATTTGATGGTTACTTAGTTGTCTATAGGGTGACAAATTGGAGTTTATTAAATCACAGGACAACAATTTAAAAGGCAGCAAAAGATACTGACTAAAATAAAGAATAACCCATTAGCATAAGATATTATAGATCATTTTTTAATGGAGCCAGAGATTGTCAGGAAAATAAGTCAAAGTGGCAGTAATCATCATAGTTTGAAATAAAAACAATCAGCATTCTCAGAAACATCATCCAGAGTTAGCAAAGTCCTTTAATTGTATCTCTATCATTTGTGTAATAACCATGTAAACAAAAGTCATTACATCTGTGTGAACATTTTCAACATCAGAATTTAAAGCTCTAATGTGATTTAACAGAGAAATATAATTTCAATAAAAACAAATGTGATTTTATCATTTTTTTTAATCTAACTAGTGGTATTAGGATCAATAAAGTTCATTTTTCTAATTAGGCAACATGTATATCAGAAATGTAATCCTAAAAATGACTCAATCTTTTAAAAAAGCAAAAAAAAAAAAAAAGACTATTTCAAAACAACTTTGAGAAAGACTGATTCCACTGACAATGTAAAAAGAATTAAAAATTGCCATGAGATGAAATATAAAATAAGTTTTCATTTTTACTAATACAGAGTTGAATATAAAATGTACATTAGATTTTCAGAAGAATCAGAAATACATAAATCATAAAATGTGTTCTATCTTACCTCTTATGATAAAGTTCATTCTTGCAATGTTGGGAATTTTTATTTTTTAAAAGTGATTTTCTTCAAAGGTGAGTCCACAGAAGAAGAAATCATCTTTACTAGACTTTAAGAAGTCATAAAGAGGTTAATGGAAAAAAAAAAAAAGAAAAAAAGATGTTCCAAGATAGACATATGAAAGTCAGAATGCTGAGTTACAGGAGCTAGTATACTCAAGTTTTATGGGTCTCAGGAGATATTTCTTTAGCTAAAAAGTAGTGGCCTTAGACTTGGTCTCTTAACTGAGAAAAAGCCAGTTAATAAAACTTATACTATTCTTTCACAGATCTTGAAGCTTTCAATAAGTTTGTTCTTTTTTAAAGCCCTTGTTTAAAGGGCACACATAAGAAATCAAACAAAATGAGGGAAATGACATAGAGAGAGGGAGAGTGAAATTGGTGTGTTTGAATAAACTGTAATTTTTTTATTATAAATATACATGAAGTAACAATTAGGAACAGAGGACTCTTTTGCCAGCCATGATTTACCCTGGAGAAGGCAGGACTAAAACCAGAAAAAAAAAAAAAATTGCATCCTTGAGGATAGACTACGTGTTATACTTTCTTTTCTTGATCACTGAATAGATGCTCAATAAATACCCATGTTCATTCTCATTACAAAAATCACTTATGTCCTGTATGATATTGTATTAAAAAGAAAAAAAAGTGGAAAAAAAAAGTTTATCCCTTAACAAGAAAACAAAACAGTACAAAATGACCAATTAGATCATGAGTATAAAATTTGAATTAAAGGCAAGCTATAGACAGAGCTCATCACTGTGCCTCATGTGGGCACTAAGAATATGGAAATGGTGAATTTTGAGCAAATTAAATGTACTCTTGGAAAATGATAAAGGAGAAATGGACATAGGTCATATTCTTTTAAAACTTTTTATTAAAACAACAGATTTTGTATGAAAAATCTATATTTGAGAGACACCAAAAAATCCTGGCCCTTGAACTTAATATTTTAACAATAAAAAATGAAGAAGAAAAAGTTTTAACTTGGTATCTGAAAAAATGCATAATATTCTGCTTCAGAGATATAGCATAAAAGCAATTTTGAATTTAAGAATCAATATAGATGGATTCTTATATAACTTAAAGAGTTTATACAAATGCCTCTGTAAACTCATAGTTATCTATAGAACAACTGTTTTAGGATTAAATTAAATAAATTGGAGAAGATTTAACAGATTTACTTTGTGAGGAGACAAGATTAGAAATAGTTCAAAGACAAAATAAAAACTGTTTTTTAAACTAGTAGAAACATAGACAAAAAGATTTATGACATTGGAATTGGCAAAGATTTCTTGGATATGACATGAAAAGACAAACAACAAAAACAAAAATAGACAAGAACAACCAGATAAAACTAAAAACTAACAAACAAACATATTTCTTCCCAACACCACCCCCAGAAAGAAAAAAACTATCAACAGAGTGAAAAAGCAACCTAGAGAGAGAGAAAAAAAAATTGCAAACCAGTCACAAGAGCAAACAGACAATCTACAGAATGGGAAAAAATTTTCTCATGCTACACATCTGATAAAGGACTGATAACAAGAATCTATTTAGAACTCAGGAAAATCAGTAAGAAAAAAATCAAACAACCGTATCAAAAAGTGGGCAAAGGACATGAATAGAAATTTTTCAAAAGAAGATATAAGAATGGATAACAAACATATG
>JAQIFY010006610.1:0-10169 GCA_028533085.1 Varecia variegata
GCCGGGGTGCTGAGCCCATGTCATGTGCCAAGGACGGGAAGAGCAATCAGAGGGCTCTCCACTCCTCCCTGAGGGTCGGGGCCTGCTCCCTGCCCGCTGCCCACGACCTGGAACTCTTACAGTAAGCACGCTCTGCAAACAGGCCAACGCAGATGGCTGAGAACACGGCCACGCACACGATGTGCCTCCGGTAGTTCTCCACGAAGCGCTTGAACTGCTGTAGCTTCCGGGCCAAGAGGCCTCCCTGCATCTTCTCCTGCAGCGCCTCCGTGTACAGCCGGGAAGGGGGCCCCACCGCCCTGCAGCAAGGGAAGGGCTTCCCTAAATGCCAGCCCCTGAAAGGCCCTGGTGATCTGGGGGTGGGGTGGGGCCAGGATGGGCCATAACTGATGAAGGAAAAAAAGCATTTTGGGGGGCCTTGCATCCCTTCAATCCTTCACCTCCATCTTTACTTGCTCTGCCCACCTCCTCCTCTCTCTCCCACTACTCCACCTCCTCCTGGTTGTTCTGTCCTTCCCTCTTCTTGCTTCCTGCACAGACAGGCCTCACTGCTGCGGCCAAAGCAGCAGGAGCCAGGGGACCCCTTACTACCATCCTGATGTTGCTTCTGAGCCAGGTCCCTTGCTTGGAGAATGGGATGCAGAGGTTGGGAGAGGATGAAAATCATTCGATATTATGGTCCCCTAGTCATTTGAGGGACAAATAGAATGATGGTTCTTTATAAGATGGTTCCTTATAAGTCAAGAAGGTATGGGCAGGGCCTATAGACCCTGAGGCTTCTCTCCATGTCTCCTTGGGCCCAGGGACCTGGGAAACACTCACTTTTTGCCGAACCTCTTCTTCAGCGCAGGGGCTTCTGAGGCAGGGAGCCCCAGTGCCTCAGGACAGGAGCTGAGAAGAAGAAAATGGGGCCTGTTCTCCCCGTTGTCTTTGCAGCCAGGAGAACTGCCAGGTCAGAGCTTGGGGTAGGGGTAGGGGGTGGGGGGTTGCAACCAGGCAGGGGGCAAGGCAGAATGAATGAATATGATCTGATCATCTGTTTTGTAGAATGATTCTGGCCTGGAGTGGCAGGGAGAGAGCCAGACTCTGGAGCAGCATGGGCTGAAATTTGGGGTAGGACTGAACATGGGCTAAGAGCTCATTTCAGAGGGCAAATATCTTCCTTCATTTCTCTGCAGGGGACCTAGCCAAGGAGACCTCACAATTCCCCATTCCTGCCTGCTCACCGTTCCCCAGGAGTCCGAGTGATGAATGAGACTCGACAGCTGATGTTTTGTTTAAAGATGTCTCTAGCACCTGGAGAGGAGAACAAATGGCTACACTGGCGTTCCCACCAGGGCAGTGTGGTGGGGTGGGAGGCTGCCCCCTCCCCGACCTGTGGGAAGGCTGCAGGGCACTTGGCAGTGACTCGGTCGTGTCCACATTTTTGGTTCCAGCCTTATTCCCCACCCTCCCCACGCTAAGCACCCACTGTACACAGGGCAGACAATGTGGCAACTTTGTGCAATTAGAAAAGGGGAGCCCTCTGGGTAGATTCAACCCTCCAGGTCCTTTGTGTAAAGAAAATAGTGCCTCTTCCTCTGGCCAGATGCAACCCAGACCAATGCCCATGGCTCTGAGCAGTGGGTAGGCTGAATTTCAGCCTGCTCCTTAATTTCAATGGTCATCTCTGTGCAGTACACAACTTGCATACCTGTACATGCTGCCCCGATTACACATGCCTGGCTCTGTACTCAGCACCAAGGACTCAGAAGAATAAGACCTGGGTCTTGTCCACCAGGAACTCATTTTGAAGACACACCCCTCCCAGACTCCAACCTTCCTTACACACTCACACACCTCCATGTCCACCTTTGACGCAGAGCTGTGTGCTTCGGAGCTCGCTGTCGTGGTCCCGCAGCATGAAGTGGAAGTCCTCCCACGTCAGCTCCTCCTTGTCCTGGAAGCCCGACTCCCGGAACAGGGACTCCACCACCTCAGCCAGCTGGGCCTTGGACAGGCAGTTGTTGGAGATCTCGATGAAGGACCTGGGAGAGGACCAGAGGCAGAGCAGCCTGTCACCCAGTGAGGTCAGGCTCGGGCAGATGCAGGGTGGGGCAGGCCCCAGATTATCTAATGCGGTTACCAGTGACCTGGGAAATGTCACTGAGAAGGTGATCATTCAGTCTGCAGCTGACACTAAGCTGGGTGGGGTGGCCATAGGCTCAAAAGGCAGAATAGAACTGAAAGTGACCTTGACAAATTAGAGAAAGTAGCCCTCAAACAGGGGGCATCTACAACTGGAACGAATGTCCACTTAGTGCAGGGATACGTCCTCGGTATGCCAGGGATCTCTCTTGTGGCAGGCTCTCTGCCTACTCTCTTCTGTTGATGCCTGCCAGATCACCCCTCAGGTCCCACTTGCAGTCTGGTGGAGGCACCAGACAGCAGGGTGGTGGGGAAGGGTATACCTGAACTGCTGTTGCTTCCTTGTGCCAACACCCTGGGGCATGGGCAGGAGTGTCTCCACGCCCAATCTGATGGCACCCACAGTGGCAGCTACAGTGGCCAAACTCTTTTCTTAGGCTGTGCTTTGGGACAAAAACAAACAGACCATGCAAATCTGTGTGAGGCCAGCAGAAAAAAACCTGGGCCCACATGGCACAGCAAGCATAGCCATCACATTAAAAATATCATCCTACCAAGACTAAGCAAGATCCACAGAGATATAGGATGCGAAGGAGGGAGCTCAGCCCTCGGTGGCATGGACCCTCTCCTAGATCCCGTACAGCACCCCCAGGGCTGGGCCTGCAATGACAACCCCAGTCAGGTACAGACTGCAATCAGCTTTGCCCATTTAGAAGCCCATGTCCACTTGGGGTATCTGGACTATAAGAGGGATGTGGCAGTTAAGGGGCACACTTAATGCAATGCAAAGGCTTTCAGGGACAGATAAGTTAAAAGAATCTGGGCTGTTTTATTCACGCTGTGTATTCATTTGCTCATTTATTTCATTTTGTCTTATTCAGTTAGCTACGTATTGAATGCCCACTATGTGCCAATCACAGTGCGGAGGAGGTGGATTCAACAGGGAACAAAGAGAGACGTGAGCCCTGCCTTGTGGCATGAAAGGGGGCTGTGTTAGCATCGTCTTTAGGAATGAGAAGTCTGTGATGCTCAAAGCTGATCTTTATTGGCACACCAAAACCAGTAGTGGCTTAGGAAGCAAGATGATAGAAGGGTTGGAATATAGAGAAACTTTCCATGTTTCTCCTCCTGAAAGTCATGATGATTAATATTGGAAGAGCAACCAAGGTCCTCCATCCCTTGTTTCTTTGTGGAAGCACGGTGTTAGGCTAGGCACGCTGTGAGAGAGTTTACAAAGGTCCAGAGGCATCCAAAAAGGGTTAGTGGACTTTTCTGTCGGTCATATTGGTGTTGGGGTTTATTTATTTTATATTTTTGTTTTTGTTTTTTAACTTGGGACTTTTGTGGCTGGTGCTAACAGTGCAGATATAGACCTTCCTTGAGGCCGGGGCCTGGACAGGTAAACTTTTGAAGCTGGATGCTCTAAGGGTCTAGGATGCAGTGTCTAGGTCTTCTCTCAACACAGATGGCCACAAAGCCTCCTCACCAACTCTCCTCTGACCTGACCTTTTTCTTGTTTAAAACATCAGAACATCTCAGGATTGGAAGGGCCCACCCCATACCGAATCATGGTGAAGAATTCGTCCTTGGAGAGGAAGCCATTTTCATCCAGGTCATACATGGTAAACATCAGGCGGGACTTATCCTCTGGGGAGCCTGGGAATAGGAAGGGGATGCAGATCACCTTCCTGTTGAAAGACCCCTGGCTCCTTGATGGTCTACCACCTTCCAGCCCCCTACCTTTCATGAAGACCACCAGGATGTCCAGGAACTCCCGGAAGGACAGGTAGCCATTGCCATCCTTGTCGGCCAGAGAGAACATGGACTCCACAAACATGTCCTGGGGCTTGAGGCCCAGGGACTCGGCAAACTCAGCCCTGCTCAGCTCACACGTCAGGGCCTCCTGTACCTTCTGGGATGAGTCCAGTGGCAGGGTCCCTGCGTCTGCCTGGTTGATGTCCAGCACCTGCACTTGGGCAGCAGCAGAGGGAGACAAGGCGGTGAGGCCTGGGATAGAACCAGTTCAGTGACTGTTCATACCTCTCCAAAATCCAAATCAGAAAGGTTGAGGCCTGGTGGCTGCTCCTGATCCTTAGATACATTGACGGGGGCCTGTGCTCTCTTATAGAGGAGGTGAATGGAATCTCTAGCAGCTGGCCCATTTCTCCTCGGACCCAAAGAACCAAGAGCTTTATGCATAGGAATGGTGCTAGGATGGGGAAGGGGAGAGTGAGGAGAGGGACAAAGCTGGGAAATGCAAAGTGAGAGAACTTATACTGGGGACAGAAGATGTAGTAGACACAGTGGACAGGCAGGAAGGGGCTAGGGCTATGCTGTCTTGCCAATTCAGATAGGGTTGCCATGCACCTATGATTTGGTCTCTGCCCATTGTGCGAAGAGTTTAAAAGTCACATGGAACTACCATTTGTTAAATGCCTACAATGTACTGAGCACTTGGGCTATTCACTGTACATAAAACAGAATTTTTCAAATGTTAGAGTGCATCAGAATCAAGGCTTGTTAGAACACAGACGGCTGGGCCCCACCCCCAGAGTTCCTGATTTAGTCTGTCTGGGGAGGGTCCTAGAATTTATATTCTAGGTGGTGGCTCACGCCTGTAATCCTAGTACTCTGGGAGGCTAAGGTGGGAGGATCGCTTGAGGTCAGGAGTTTGAGACTAGACTGAGCAAGAGCGAGACCCCATCTCTACTAAAAATAGAAAAATTAGATGGGTGTTGTGGTGTGTGCCTGTAGTCCCAGCTACTTGAGAGGCTGAGGCAGGAGGATTGCTTGAGCCCAGGAGTTTGAGGCTGCTGTGAGCTAGGCTGACGCCACGGCACTCTAGCCCAGGCAACAGAGAGAGACTCTGTCTCAAAAAAGAAAAAGAAGAATTTATATTTCTAACAAGTTCCCAGGTGAGGCCAGTGCTCTGGGTCCAGGGGCCAACCTTTGAGAACCACCCATGTAGACTATCTCACTAAAGACCCAGGACAATGCAATGGGATGGGTACAATTTTAATCACTGTTTTATAGATGAGGAAATGGAGATACAAAGCAGAGATGCTGTGACTTGCCTAAGGTCACACAGCTAAGTAAGTGGCAAAGCCAGGATTCAAACAAGGCTGTGTGTCTCCAGGCCATAGAGTGGAAGCTTAAGTTCACCAACATGGGGTTCTATCCAGCCCAGGTTTCCTCTATCCCCTGGGCCGGGCCCATCTCCAAAAGGCACAGGTGATGGCACCTGAGCAAAAAGGTGTCTGAAGAAGATCTCCAGGATGCGTCCCCGCTGCTGCTTGGTCACAGCCTTCCTGAATAGCTCCTTCTCACCCATCTCAGCCGCGTGTAGGCCCGGAGCCCAGCCCTTCAGTTGCTGCACAAAGGTGCCTCGCTCCTCTTCAGAGTTAAACAGCAGCACCTGGGTGGGAGGAAGGCTGCTGTTCAGCCTCTCTCAAAGGGCCTTGGGTTGAGGGAAGGAGAAAAGAGCTCCCCCCACCTCTGTCCATCCTGGCTGGGGCCAGTGGGTGGCCTGAGGGGTTCAGGGTGAGTCTGGGGGCCTCTGAAAGGAGTCCCTCGCCCCAGCAGCAGCCTTCACAGGTAAGCTATGCAGCTGAGGGCAAGGTGGCCTGAAAGCGCTCACTTGTGAGAGGGGAAGTGCAACAGGGCAGCCCGGGCAGGGGGGGCAGGGTGAACCGCACCAGGTCATACTCCTTGGGGATCTTGAGCAGCAGGGTGCGGCAGCCTTGGTTGCTGGACAGGATGAGGCTGACCTGCTGCGAGGGCCGCAGCTGGACCATGCGGAGCACAGTGAGATGCCTGTCCAGGACCTGCATCCTTTCTGGGAGCAGCTGGATGGTGACAGGGTAGTTCCTCTCCTTGGGGCCTGGCCACTCCATTGCTGGGGAAGAAAAGATTGGGCACAGTGGTTCAGCAGAAGTCCCCAGACCCTCGCCCTCCAGCCAGTTCCACTCAGTCTGAGCAGGCGCCCTGAAGCCTGGCTTTCTCCCAGGGTGCCCATTGTCCCCCTCCTCCCACCAGCCCCATCTCACCTGGCACTCCATCTTTGGCTGCTTCCTTCTTCATACTCTCTTTGCCTTTCTTTTGTAGTTTCTTGCGCTCTCGCCCCCGGAGATGGGCCACCACCCCAGAGAAAAGCAGACTCACTGAAGGGGATCAGAAGGGGCTGGTGGGCAGGAAGCCCCTCACCTGCAGCTTCACTGAGGCCTGGGATGCCACCCCTTCCCTGCACAAGGCTCCATGCACCTAGCCTCAAACTGCACCGGGGAGCTAGCCCTGCAGGCTAGCAGGTAACACCGGGCAGGGCCAGTCTGTGGGAGACTGAAGAGAGATGGAGGGAGGAAGAGCTCACCTAACGGAAGGCAGCAGAGGGCCACGATGGTGATGCCAAAGCCAGGACCGCTGCCCTCAAAGAAGTCGAGCACAGTAAGGGGCACACAGCGGGGCAAGCCTTCAGTTGTGAGCTGCAGGGGCTGGGGGCAGGGTGCACCTGCAGGAGAGCACACAGAAGACCTCAGAGTCTGAAGATCCCACTCCTTGGCCAGGCCTCCTTCCCCTCTGTCCTGTAAAGGACCAAGGTATCCTCCATCCTTCCCAGGCCCACTTCCCTGGAACTTGTTCCCCTCACAAAGTCCCCTTCCATATCCCATCTCTTAGCATCCCCCGGCTTGACCAGACGGTGCAGCCCGTGTGCCAGTTCAGTCCCTATTGTGGGAGCCAGCCTAACTCGGGCCTCCCTGCCTGACACAGAAGGTGCCTGGCTCCCTGGACAGCACCGAGTGATTCCCTCCCAACCCTCAGCCTTGGTCCTTCTCTGGCCACTGTCACTTATGTTCTCCCAGGCCACTCACCTTCATGCCAGACAAAGACATTGGGCTGCAGGACACTGGGGTCGATGTCGGTGACAGCTACCAGCACATCCCGCAGGGTGGTATTTCTGATTTCCGCAATCTCCTCCTTGGAGAACAGCCTAAGATGGGGCAAGGTAGGAGGTGCTGGGATGGGAAGGGGATGCAGGCCTCCAGCAATCCTAGGCCCAAGGACCCAGATGAGAAAAGAGACCCAGAGGGGTCGGGAAGAGTAGTGAAGATGGGGAGAGAATCAAGGGCCCTGGGGTCTGTCTAAGGCCAGGCTGAGGGTCTGGGCCCTGCCTAAGGTGGACCCTGAAGCAGGGGCCCAGGCAGGCCTCACCCATTCCTGGTGTTCTCAAACCAGTAACGGTCACCATCCCGTAGCCGCACAAACTGATCGAGGACAATCGTGCTGAACAGGGGTCCAGGGTCCCCATGGCTCTCCAGGAGCCCCCCCAGGAGCAGCTCTAGCCGAGACAGGTCCTGGTTATACAGGGCAGCTGTTGCTTCCAGCACCTGGGGCACCACAGGAAGTAAGGAGTGACTCTGTGTGTGTGTGTGTGTGTGTGTGTGTGTGTGTGTATGTGTGTGTGTATATGTTGGCATTAGCGAAGGCAGCCACTGCTGCCGCATCCCTCAGTCACAGGACCCCAGCAGCTGTTGCTCCAGCCTGGTCTCTTCTTCCTAGGCAGCCCCCCTCAGGGAGTGACAAATCTGGTGGAAGGACCAGTGTGTCCCTACCCATGGTGAGACCACTGTCAGGTACCTGACGACTATATCCTGTGACCATCGCTACCCAGACTGCCTGGCCTCAATGACTAGCAGCTTCAGGGGTACCCAACCCATGGGGTGGGACCCTGCAGGAATAGGACAGTGGCACTCAACCCAGGGGCCACCCTACAGGAATGGTACAATGTAGTCGTTAGGAACATACTCTGGAGTCAGATGGCTGAATTTAAATCCTGCCTCTACAATTTACCAACTGTGTCATCAGTAAAATGGGGACAATAATAGTATCTATCTTATAACATTATGCAGATTAAGTCAACATATGTAAAGGATTTGGAGCAGTATTACCAAAGAAAAGCTTTAGCTGCTATTATTATCATTACTATTCCTGACCTGGGGGTCCACATTAGGGTTGAGGTCACTCCAGTTCTTTGGGGTCTCTAGCCCCAATGCCAGCAGGGCCTGGCTGTAGCTGGGCAGCCCCATATCCCGGCCACGTTGGATGCTGCTGGCTATGTAGTCTGTGCGGGAGAACTTTCCAGGACCAGGCCAGTAATCTGAGGAGAGAAGACCAGACTATGGGCTCCGTCCTCCCAGCCCTGTTTGCCCTGCAGCCTTGCATCCAGCTGTTGGCACTGTAGCCCTTCCCTCCTCTGGCCCCCAGCACTTCTCTACATGAGACCTGCACCTATATTGACCTTGTCTTGGTGTGGGGCCAATGTCACCCTGTGTGATCAGGGGCAGTGTTTTTGATAAGATACTTCTTCTAAGACTCATGGTTGTTCTAGTCACCAAGCAGTAAATTCCTGTCATGCCTTCCTAACTTCAAGAGAGGGCTGGACAAGAACCTTTAGAGACCTAACAAAGCACCAAAGAGATTGTGGTGCCATCCCCTGCCCCAAAACACACACCATACTCAGACATAGTTAATTTAAAATAAAAGTAGCACAAAACTATAAATTAAGCAAAAAGAAAAAAAAATCATTTTCTTCTAATGGCTACTTTAAGTCTGTGTGTGTATCTGTGTTCCTGCATCTTGCATACCCCAGGTCTGCCTGTTGATTAACCTGGAAGGATCTCTGGGTTCCCTGGCCTCTGGCACCCAGGACTTCTGGCTCTGAACTCACCCCTCAGATCTTCAACCACTATCCTGTCTTCCAGCTCCGAAATCTGGGAGGCCATTCCCAGCAGCAGCTGATTCACCTCCTGGGTGCTGTTCAGATTGGGGTTCTAGACGTAAACAATACACTCAATATAGGTTCTAGGGCCCCCACCCAGAGCTCAGTCCCTTTCAGCCTGGACCACTGCAGCACCTCAGGACAAAGGGCCCTTGGTCAGGGCCAGACTCTCTTGAGCTATTGTCCTCAGATAATTTTCTTAATGCTTCATCTCCCACCAAGCTGGAGCAGCAAAACCCCCAAACCAGAATGGTTGCTTTTCCCAGTCTGTGTGAAGAGCCTGACCTTGCCTATCATCCCCTGATGCTGACCCCAGTCTGACCTCCCGAATCCAGTAGCTGTTGCAGACCCTGAGAGCTGGGGAGCTTCCAAAACTCCTGTTCAGGACCTTCCGGAAATGACAGCTGGCATTTCTGAAATGAGGAATCAGGAATGTGGTAAGGGAATTCAGGGAAGAAGCTAAGACAAGGTTGAGTAGAGTAAAGGACTCAGTAGGGGATGACAAGGATTAAGGGTAGCCCATGAACTTCTCGGACATAGCACAGATTTGGCAAGGTGTGTTTCTTGAAGATAGAGTGAGCTCTTAGTCTACATAGGGTGGGGAGGGAAGGAGGGAGAAGGATGACCCAATTGCTGGACAAATCCTACACTCAGCAACCAAAGTGCAGCTATTAGGAAAGTGGGAGAGATTTCCCTACTAAGACCAAACCTCTTACCCCAGGGTCACAGTTTCAAGCAAATTCTGCTTCCCTTCCCCAGTGAAACTGTGGAGGTGTGTAAAAGGCCCCAGGCCCCCAGTGGGGCTCACTCTGCCCTTCTGCCAGTGTGCTGTGCCCCTCCCACCATCAGCCCCTCCCGCACCTCATGTAGACGCCAGGGGGCACCATGGTGGAGAGGAACTGCTCAGAGGCCACCACGAACTCCGGGGAGATGCTGGGGTCCAGAAATGGCCGGTATCCTGGGGGAAGGGGAGAAGACAGGACAGGATTTAGCCTTTAAACCACCCAGCCTACTCCCCACTGCACCCCTCAAAAACCCTCCCGCAAGCCCTCCGGTCCTCCCTGTCCATCCCCGCACCTGCGTACGCCGGGGGCGTTTTCGTTTTCGGCAGGAAGCTGGGCAGCCACTCGTACATAGCGATGTTCTGAGGGTCAGAGGGTCAGAGACAGGGGATGGGGAGGCGCACGTTGGAGCCGGCGGGGCCTCCATGGATCTGAGCCCAAGGAAGACCCAGGTGCAGAGATGAGGACCAGGCCAGGGCAGGGGGCGG
>JAQIFY010006611.1:0-10166 GCA_028533085.1 Varecia variegata
GGGGAAAAAAAAAAAATAAGCTATTAAAACCAATTATGAACTATAAAAGTTACTTGCATATTATCTTTAAAACATAATAATAAAGCATTATCAACTACAGTAGAAATATAGGAACTGTGATTCATTATATATTATAATGGCATCTAAGAACATTTGGCTCCTTTGCACATTAGGACAAAAATTTACAAATTCTGCAACTATACAGAATATACTGTTTGTTTTGAAGGTTATGAAATTTACCTCCAAAGACGTTTACAGAATCTCTCAAAGTTCACATTGTTAATGTTATAGTTGACCCTTCCTACCTCAGTGTACTGTTAATTCAACTGACACTAAATAACTTATTACAGGTGTCAGAATATGTCTGTATATTTTAACACTAATACTAACTAGATATCAACTCATTTATATTGTTGTTAAATTTTCTGCTTATTTCATATTCTGTTTAATATCCTAATCTTTACTCATAAATCTTGCTTAAAAGTAAAGTTGTAAATTGTACAGCAAATAAAAATTAAATTGAATTTTTAGACACCACAGCATGTAGTATATTACAAAATTGTCTTGGAATGAGGTCAGCACACCAGTAAATTTATAGAGATACTTATCTATTATTATCCATAATAATATCTAAAATACTTTGTTCTTGGATTTAAGAATAGGCAAAACAAAGGAAGACTGAAAACAAATGTGTTTGGGATATATTAATTGACATTGCACGAGACAAATTTTGCTAAATATAACTCAGATCAATACCTAGAAATTCCTGATATAATTCTAACTGCAAAAATCAAAAGAGATGTATATGAATTTTAGCACAGGCAGTTTTATTGGACTAAATGCTATAATTTCTATGATGCCTGTTTCAGAAATAAAGATATATAAAGAACTACATGACCTTAAAAATAGCAAGAAAGTAAAAGCCATAATGAGGTCACTGGATTTACCTAGGACTATCTGGAGGTAACTATATTCATGATTGTTATTCAGAAAGGACAGCCTGCTTAAAAACAAAGGATACCTTAGTATCTGAGAGTAATAAACACTATAGCTTTTGGAACTCTGCAAAAGTATAGTTGAATCACTTTAGAAACGGAGCTCTTATAATTCACACACATCATACATTTTAACCTAGGAATGTAAGTTTTCTTTAACATTAGAAAGCCTATTAATACAATTGTCTGAATCAATAGATAAAAGGAGAAAAAACATACATACATAAGATTATCTCACTTGATGTTAGAAATGGAATAATTTAAAACTCATTTATAACAACTATTATCAAGCTGGGAATAAAATGTAACTTTCTTAATCTGATAAAAATCTATCTATCAATAGCCTATGGCAAATATAATTAATGGAGGACTTATGTCAAATTTTCTTCAAAGTAAGAAATAAGACAATATCCCTACCAGCAATGATTTGATTGAACATAAAACTAAAGGTACCAATCAGCACGATAGCTAAATAACCATATGTAAATAAAGAAATAAAGGAACTGAAAAAGAAAAAAAAATATTATTTTTGCAGGTGATATACTTGACAGAAAACTCAAGAGAATCTACAAACTATTAAGGTCCATTGAAGAGTTCACCTAGATCACTGAAACTACATTTCAAATAAAGAAAATGTAGTTACTATAAAGTCACAAAAAGGATGTTTAATTTCAAATATAAAGATGCTATTTTAGAGTAGTAAATATGATAAGACATATAGAAATAAAAATTAAAATAATGTATAAGTGATTTATAGAGATATGTAAAACATAATTGAAGTCCCAACGATCCAAACAATGGGAAAATGTGTTCATTGATCGAAATATGTTGTAACATAATGAGGAATGATTTCATAAAACAATGTATAAAATCAGTGCAATTCCAATCAGTATTAACTAAAAGTTTTTCAATGAATATGAGCTTCTGAATCTAAAGTGAATTTGAAAATATAAACATCCATGAATATCAAAGATTATGTTGGAGAAGAAAACAAGGTAGGGTACTTTTTCTAGCAAGTAGTAAGCCTAATTAAAAATTATATTAATTTGTGGTGGAGTTCTAAATTGTGAGGAAATAACTCACTTAATAATTATCAGAAAATTGGCTGAGTAGAGGAAAGACAAAGTTATATCCCTGTCTCATACTACATGTTACAAATCTTTCCAAATGTATTAAACAGCTTATGTGAATAGCAAAATTTTAAAACTTAGAAAAATATAAATTATTTTTATGATGTTTAGTTAAGGGTAAAACGATAAATAATTCAATATATGATGGTTAACAAATTTGATTTCATAAAATTAAAAAAAAATCTGTGATATGAGAAAAATTATAAAATTATAAAAGCACAAGGTAAAGATTAATCACAATCACAAATACAACCATACAACCAATGCCACCGATAATGAATTGAGATACAGAATATATAAAAGCTACACATCAATAACAAAAGAACAGAAATTTAATATAAAATTGCCAAAGAAAGTCAACATAGAATTCATAGAGAAAAAAAACTAAATGTCCAGTGTATCACCAGCAATCAAACAAATGCATACTTTAACAATGATACCATTGACACCAAGGATACTGACAAAAAGATGTAAGTCTACTAATATCAAATGCCAGAGTTGTCCAAAAGCAGGACCAATTATACATAATTAATGGGAGTAGAAAGCCATAAAATTTATTGAAGTTAGGAAGTTAAAGATTCACATCTTGATACATCAGCAATTTCCTGGCTGATATCTAGTCTGGCATGTGCAACTTTTCATTGTTCTGAATTGCAATGTTTAGAGTAACAGAAAAGTGGGACAAACCTGAGGGTCCTTCAGTTAGAGAATAGGCAAACTGTGATTTATTCCCACAATGAAATAATATACAGCAGTGAAAAGGACGGAGGTGCATCTTTATGAATCATGGTGACTAAACATTTGAACATCTAATATTGAGAGAAGTACTAAAATATTAAATATTTTAAAATTGTGAAAACAGGATATAATTCATCTAAAACTTTAAAACACAATAAATTTTATATGTGTTTATATTATATATTAATACATAGTCTAAAGACAAAACTATTCACAGAGACCATCAACACAACTTTGGGGATACATTTTACTCCTGAGCGAGAGAAAAGGAAAGGAGATAGATGGGGGTGGAATATTAGCTTTGCCTGGTACCAGCTTTAACACTTTGTTTACTAAAGAGAAAAATACAGAGAAAATATGGCAAAATATTATATCTTTATATTTGGTAATAATTGTTTTTTATACTTTTTATTCTGTACTTTATGTTCACATTTCATTATTTTAGTTTTAAACTAAAAAAGTAATTTTCATAAGTTATATTTAAATTATTTTGTGTAAACATTAAAATGATTTCAATGAGATTACACTCTTTTGTATTTCAAAATATGTCTGTGCATGCTTGTGTGTGTTCTTGTGAATGGCTTAGATTAATAATAATGGTCATTTGCTTCTTCAATTACTTCCCCTGCCCTTTACTGCCCACAAAACAAATTGAACTTGCTTAGAGGCATTGATGTGGTATTTGAGGGGATTTTAATGTATAAAGATAATTTAAAAATAATAAAATATACTTAAGTGGATTCTCAAATGCTTATCATTTTAGTATCTTAAGAACTTTTGTTTGATTTCTAAGTTGGTTACTATAGAGCTTAATAACTATAAAGTTATAGATACATTTTCTATATAAGCTGCTGACTTTGTTCATGGCAGAATTTTATTTGAAATATCATGTGTAATAAATAAGAACATAAAATGGTGTCTATAATAAGATATTATTTTACTAACAACTTTATTGACATTTAAGGTATTATAATATTAATAAGTATTTTTCTGTAGCTTTATCTGTGCTGTGCACATTTGTAAGTACTTTGCATATGTACATTTATTGAATCCTCATAAAGCCTTATGATAGGTACAGCTCTTACAGATGGAACAAAAGAGTCAAGAATGTCAAGAAACTAGCCCAAAATTGCATAGCCAATTAAGTGGCACATCTGGAATTTGCACTCTGATAGTCTGTCTTCAGGGATATGCACTTATCTCATTATCTCATTCATTCTGTGTATGAATCCCTTTTGTCTATATTGTATATGAATCTATTCCTTAAATAGTTTTGTAAGTGCATTTTGTGAAAGTGTACTTGTATCACTCATTTTTTTAGGCTGATAATACAGAAGTGATAAAGATTTTTAATGCTCCAAAAATTAAATTATCCATCTCAGATGTGTTTATAAGCCTAGGCTTTTAAGCTTATCTAAATTATCAGTTGGTTGGGGTTTTGGAAATCATATTAAATCTTCTATAACAAAAATAAAAATATTATATAACATTACTGAAAACATATATGTCTGGGAACTGTTCTAAATGATTTAAATATATCAGTTTATTTGAGAAATATATACATTTACCAATGAGTAATCTAAGGCAAAGAAATTGTAAGAAATTTATTTAAGTTCTCATAGCTATGAATTGCCAGAATTGGATGATGGGTTTCTATTAGTAGTCATAAAATGCTATTTGTTTACATAAAGAAAAAAGAATAAAGAAATATTATTTTGTTTTATTTTAATTAGGTCATATTTAATATATTACTAAATTAAAAGGAGCAAACTTTATTCTATATTTATTTAATCTATATACTTATTTTAAATTATTTTTAAAAACTAATCACTCACTTTATTTTTCGAAAGTGTGACGATAAAAGGTGATTTCAGGCTTGATTGATTTTAATGTCCTTACTTAAAAACATAAAAATTGGCAACCCTATGTATATCCCCAAAATATTTATTTTGTTTTCATTATGTGATTTTTCTGGACCATGAATTTCAAGCTTGAGGCCTAAAGATATTAAAGCACTATCTTTCAATCACAATGAGCTTTGATCCTATAAGTGCAAATATTAATCTGTGTTTTTTCCTTCCCCTCTATCCACTCTCTTTTCCACTGTCATCTCACTATGATGAAAAATACCAAGTCTGTCTTATTCATCTCTGTAAATTGTTTTGCTGTCAGTAGGGTGCTTAACCACAATCTATTTTTAAGGATTTTGTCAAAATTAAATCATGTTTCCCTCGAAAATGCTATCTTGTAATGTCAGAACCAGAAAATTGGGATATCACAGCTTTTGTTAACGTTTTATCTGGGGGTTTATAATCTAAGCACATAAATATTGCATATCATATACTTAAGTGTTGGTTCAGTAACACTTCTGACAATGCCAATGAATTTCAGAACCATGGACAGAGTATGTTTTCTCACCTTAGGACCGTAGTTGTAGGTGAGTGGAATATGTCACTATAGCAAGAGAAGTGAAAGATATGCAGCATCAATTTGTGCAATTATAAAGTATTTTCGATGCTATTACTCCAGTTTGTGCTGGATGCTAAAATTTTGACATCCTCACAAAATTATCAGGCAATTAAGATTGATGGAAACACTATCCATTGGGAATTAATCATTGCTAAAAACCCAGAAATCATGTATTGATTTGTACTAAGAAAATTTAAAAGCACAAAGTCAAAAGTACCTGGTTGCCTAACTCTGGAAGCTATAGAGCTGATTTAGTGGATGAGAGGGCAGTAAATTTAATAGAACTTTTCATAAAACAGAGATGTGCATGGAACATCCAAAATATTACCTAATAAATTGAACTATAAATTGAAGGATTTATATGGCAGTTCTCCCTTTTATAATTTAATGAGCAAACTTCTGACAAGAAACTTACAGGAATATATGTATCATTATCATATACTTCCTGGGAAAAGAGTGTAAGATATTCACTTCTGGATAAAGTAACAGACTATAAAATTAAATGTAAGTGCCAAAAGGCTTGGCTTATTTTAACTATAATATTATAGTATAAATTAATGAATATTATTATGGGCTGGTTAATGACTTTATGTATTTATCTATATTTCAAAGATAGTGTTCTTTATTTAATCATTGTTAGAAATTATTAAGGGAGCAAAATTTAGGAGAAAGTGTATTTATTATATTATCTTGTTTCTAAAAACTTAGAAAAAGTATCCATTGAAGTTAATATCATACAGAATAACTTTATTTGATTTGAGGGACACTCATGAGAAGGCATTATTTATGAGTATTATACAGGTCATATTATTTCCAGCAAAACATGCCTTATCTTAATATATTATTTTTCTATCTATTGATGAGCTAAGATTTCCAAACAACTGATGTTTATCTCTTTAAGTGTCAAATCCTATTTTTGTATGTAATTACCATTTTACATAAATATTTAAATGCATTTTTGTGTGTTTTATGCCTACCCAAATAGCATATACTCAACTCAATAATGACTCTTTTTGATGATGTTTTGCCATTATGAAAACCAACTTTGTTAATTTTAATAAAATTATGTTCTCGTAGTTAAATCTATTTCTCTCAATGGTCATAGTTTTTTTAGTTTCTATCTCAGGAATACCCCTTTAAACATCCATGTTATTTTTAATATATGCATAATTTTAAAGACAATTTTGAGCATTTTTCCCACTTTACCTTGAAATAAGTGTAAACTCTGACAATATTTGATTCATAAGGAGCTTTCACATGTTCGGAGTTCTAGATCCTGTCGCCCAAGTAATACTGGCATTGTTAAAATTTAAACCAGTCATGCATATTTAAATTTTTATTACGCTCAAACTATATGAAGGAAATAATTTTTAAAGAACATGTGCATTTATATTTAAATTACCAATGGAAAACAAACTGAAATTAATGATACAAACAATAAATACATTAACTTATTAAGTTAATATTAACAGTCCTAGTTACAAAACCTCTGAACTAAATATATTTATTGTTTAGAAGAATCAGTCAATAATCATTGTTGAGTTTAAATTGTGCAGAAATGTTTGATTATTGCATGAATTGCCACTTGATGGCAGTCATGTTTTTGGTTTCAAAAGGGCAATTGGCTTCTCTTCTGGTAAATGGAGTTGATAGGATTTAAAAATATAGTCAATGATCTACAGAAAATTAAACTAGTTATGGGGAAAATAATGTGTTAATATGGCAAAATTTTGCTAGATATATAAACGTATATTACATGAATTATTTTTAATGAAGCATAAACATTATTAAGACAAAAATTTAAAAATGAGTTTAGTTTTAAAAATAATTTCCTGGTAAAATACCAAAATTGCTTCAATTTTACATTATATCTTTTCCATCAGTGTCATTAACATTGGGGTCAACTAACTCTTGTGTTGTATTTGACTCAGCCTTAAACCAATCCAGAAGCCTTTAACATCTTTGATTATTAACTGGTTTCCATATTTTAGTTCTGGCAGAAGGAAAATTTCCATACTCCTGGGATTTATCAGATTCCACTGAAAATTCCTATATTTCTACTTTTCTTTTAAGGTATAAAGACTTATATAGGTGCTCTACCTAAAATATTACCAATTTCCTTATTAGGTACTTTCTTTTTCCTGGTCTTAGTTAAGCTTAAGAGGCAGTTGTTTATTTCTGTGACTTTTCTATGTACATATTTTTTATTTTCTCCTTCTTCTTGACAGAACAAAGATGATTGATAAAATCTCACAAGTTTTCTGTTTGTTTCTTAGTTTTGTTGTGTTTTTGATTCTTTCTACTTTGTTGTCCATGAATTCCCTAACACATGTTCCCCACAAGCAGCATGAAATTTGACTTTCCTTATCTTGGAAACATACAGCTGCTAAGCACATTAAAAAGATATTCTACCATTCTTCTGTTTCCCACAAAGCTCCAGTTTTACGTTTTTTGACAGTTTACCTCATTTAAACTAAAGTTCCCTATGAATGACCTTCACCAGGATATGGTTTCATTTCTTTTTATTCTAATTCTAATAGTCAAAAATACATTTGTTATAACCTCTCAGTATCAGCACAAAGCCCTTTTAATTTAACATATCATTTTCTTTCTCTCTACATATAAATTTTATTCAAGTTTATTTCTGAAATGATCAGTTCATACAGGGTACTATAACATATTGTTTATATAAAGATCATCATATTAAGTATTTATTGTTATCTGGACAACGATATCGAGGGTATTTAAATTTAAGGGATTCTCTTAAGGTATATTGTGAGTATAAATGAACTTTTGGCATCACCAACTATGAGTAAAAATAAAATGTAAAATCACAATAAATTATATATCAGCAACTCCTAAAGATGCCGAAACTCAATAATAGATTTTTCTCCATGAAGTTTGGTCACAATATACTTTGCTATCCAGAAATATCAATAAAAAATAATAATTGTTGATTTTTGTTGATCTCTTTATATATATACATATATATGTAGAGAGAGCACGTGCCCATTCTGCTAAGTGAAGTGTCACAAAAATGGAAAAACAAACTCCACATGTGCTCATCCTCAAATTGGCATTAATCGAGCAACCCTTACGTGAACACATAGTAGTAACACTCATCGGGTGTAGGGCAGGTGGGAGGGGATGGGTATATTCACACCTAATGGGTGCAGTGCACACCATTTGGGGGATGGACATGCTTGTAGCTCTGACTTGGGTGGGGCAAAGGCAATATATGTAACCGAAATATTTGTACCCCTGTAATATTATGAAATAAGAAAAAAAAAAGAAGTAATAGAATTAAATCGGGTCATCATACCAAATGTCATTATCAATGTAAATACCTGAACTTCTGAAATAAGATATAATTTTTATACAGTGTATGATGGAATCTCCATTTATCAATAGGTATATACAGTACTATATTTAACAACATGCATAGGTTCATAATTTTCACATATACAAATGCTCAATTGGCATATACCCAATTAAAGAATGCTATTTAAAATTCTCGTAGAGGTTTTGTTAATATTAGCCTAAAGAAAATTTATTGATATTGGATCACTGCTTGAATAAAATGTATATTGGGTCCCCTACAGTAATTAACAATCTACTGTGTACTAGAAGAGCACCTTGCCCTAGTGATACCATAATTAGTGCAAGAGCAAGATAGAACACTGCCCTCATGAAACTTGACAGTTTTTCAGGGAAGATAAGTGATTTAAAAAGTGGACAAATGTGTGCAATGCTAGGAAAACTATATAATCCTATGTGGCCGTAGAATTGACGGATCTAACTTAGTTAAGACAGGATCAGGAAGATTCCCTATAAGAAAAAAATATTAAATACGTAACTTAAGCCTCTTTTAAATGGAGATATGCATATACATTTTTTTAAAGAGTGTTGAAGTATTGATTCATTCCCAATGAAATATTTACTGTGTTAAAGTACTCAGTGGAAATAATATACTTATTTTCAATTTTGTAATAACTTTATTTTGTGAAGGCATTTCTCATTTGCACATTATCCATGGTGTGAATCATATATACATTTGTTTTCCCAGCATTAATGACCTCTTAGCCCAAGCTTCTCCTATGAGTTAATGAGTGTCTGGAGTAGTAGAAGCTTTTAAGCAGAGTAGAGGACCCTTGATCCATATGGTCATTACCTTACAGGAAATGCCTGACCAACAGGTCATTATTGCTGTTACTGTGCAGAGAATTTAAATGAATGATGAATAAATTGTTCAGAAGATAATTCTTCAGATCAAATAGATATTTAGTAATAAGCAAGTTTCAGCTAATGGTATTTTAACTCCATCTTTTACTTTTATAGTGTCTACTTTTATAATAGCATGGTGTCCTCTATAACATTTGACACTTTTATAAGTGAACCATTGTAGCAAAAGAGTTTTAAAATAATGTTTACATATCTATCAGGCAAGTCAAAGTTGGGCATCAACTTGAATTATTTAAACACCTTAGTCTTAGGTAATCTTATAGCTGATATACAGGCAAAAACAAACAAACAAACAAAAAAGAAGTCAAAGATTTAAAATTAATTTTAACATGCTTTCATAATAAAAAGATAAAATATATTTTTACTTTTTTAACCAATTTAATTTTTTTTTGTTTTTTTTTTTGTTTTTTTATTTCAGCTTATTATGGGGGTACAAAAGTTCTGCATAGATATATTGCCCATGTCCCTCCCAATCCCCCGAGTCCGAGTCTCAAGCGTGTCCATTCCCCAGACAGTGCACATCGCACTCCTCCTGTAGGTATACACCCATCCCCGCCCCCACCCACGTCCCCCCCAAGTCAGAACTTCAAGC
>JAQIFY010006612.1:0-10165 GCA_028533085.1 Varecia variegata
ATCTTATAATGAAACACATTTACTGCACATTAGGACAATTTTGACAATACATGTATTTCCAAATATGGATTAATTATAAGGTGTATTAGTCTGTAATATATGCATACATGGAGTTTATATTATTATGTCATTAAATATGAAATGTTGATTTCAAATCAAAAGTGTAGCTTATTATATCTCAAACAGGAATCAGTACAGTTAATCAAAGTATGTGCCTAAACTATCGACACAGTTTTGCTGCTTTAATGGCAGCTTGTTTATGCCAGCAGCGAAGAAGTCTGGGGAGGGAGTGGCAATGAAATCAAGAAAGGTGTTTTCCACAGCTTGTTGAGAATTGAATATTTTTCCCTGCAAGAAGTGGTAATTAGTTAGTTCAAGGTCTGGTGAATACAGTGGATGACAGTTTTCCAGTCCAGCCTCTGTAGTTTGAGCAGCATTGTTTGTGCGACATGTGGCTAAGCGTTGTCTTGCAAGAGGAGTGGCCTGTCTCTATTGACCAATCTCGGCTGCTTAATCCCAAGCATCCTCATCATTTTGTCCAATTGGTTGCTGTAGACGTTTGCTGTAATCGATTGACCAGGTTTCATGAAGCTGTAGTGGATAATATCAGAGCTGGACCACCAAACAGACACCATTAGTTTTTTTTGATGAATATTTGGTTTTTCAGCACTTCATCTTTTTCCAACCATTGTGCCGAATGCTTGCAATTGTCAAAAAGAATCCATTTTTCATCACACATAACAATATGGTGTATAAATGGTTCACCTTTATGTCGTGACAGCAAAGAAAGGCAAGCTTCGAGATGATTTATTTTCTGACACTTGATTAATTCATGCAGAACCCATCTATCCAGCTTCTTCCACTTGCCAATTTGTTTCAAATGGTCCAATAGTTTCATAATAGTAACATCAAACCTTGCTGCTAATTCACCCATAGGTCGAGATGGATTCACTTCCACTACAGCTTTCAGCTCATCATTATCCACCTTGGTCTCAGGTTGCCAATGTGACTCATTGTCAAGATTAAAATCACCAGAACAGAACTTCTCAAACCATCAGCATACTGTGTATTCATTAGCCACATCCTTCCCAAACACTTCATTGATATTTTGAGTTGTCTGCACTGCATTGGTTCCATGATGGAACTCATATTCGAAAATAACTTGAATTTTTGACTTATCCATGGCTTCACAAAAACTGCTCTAAAAAAATTTTTGAAAGAGAATCATAAGCCAAACCATGTGTTTGAAAGAAGGAATATGTACCTTCACAATAAAAATAAAACAAGAAGTGTCAAAATGTAAGATCAGAGACATCAACTGTCAAACTTAGTACTTAAGGAAATCGGACATTTCATGCTTAATAATATATGGCATGTTTTAGACAGAGTATACTATGTCCACTGATGTAATCTTTCCTACTGAAGGCCTCCTAGCTATTGCTTTTCTATTGCTTTTAATTTGTTTCAGTTTCCTTACTTTCCCAAACTTCAAACTGACAGAACAGTTGATGAAACAATACAATGAGCTCCTGTATAATCTTCAGCAAGATACAGGCCCTCTATAGCTGCTTTTCCCTTGTCCAGGATTCAATCAGGGATTATGCACTGCATTTGATTGTCAAGTCCCCTTAGCTTTTAACCAAGAAATCACACACACACAAGCTTTTCTTATTCTTCATGACATTGGCAATTTTGAAGAGTTCAGGTAATTTGGCTTGTAAAATATATTTCAATCTAGATTTGTCTAATGGCTTCCTCACATTTAGATGCAGGTTAAAAATGTCTGGCAAAAATACTACTTAGGTGATCGTGTGTGTCTCAAAAGATGTTTGTATCATCACAAGAAATATATAATGTCAGTTTGTCCCAATGTTGGTAATGTTAAATTTGATCACTCAGTTAAGGTAGTGTCACCAAGTCACTCTAGTAAAGGTACTACTTTCTCTTTGTAATTAAATCATCTATAGAGTAATGTTTTCAGACTCTGAATATCCTGTTAAACCAATGAATTTAGTGCTCATTGATGAATCTTGCTTGAATCAATTATTACATATGTGTGGCAAAATAATGATTTTCTAATTCTATCACACATTCTACATTTATTAACTAACATCTTCCGTAAAGAAGAATTTTCTCTCCACATACTCACCTTCACTTTGTAAGTGTGTACTTGCAGATTCCATCTGTCTTCAACATATTTTAATCCATTACCATTATTATGATTTTGATGCTCAAAATGCCTCACATTTATCCAATGAGAGCTCCTCCAAAATGGCTTCTGAATCATTTTGATGCATTCCTATCAATTCTTGAACATGTCTTTGCTTTCTGTCCCAAGAATATATAACAGTCTCCCCTTTTACTTTCCCTTCTTCAGACCTGGAAACAACCTTTACTCTCAGGACCCTGATGCCTTTTACTGAGGGTGAGACTTAGTAAATAGATCTCAAGACCTGTGCAATAGATGTGTCCATTGCTACCGAGCTGTAGCCTAAAGTCTCTAACCCAATTCCACTACCTCCACCCTGCTCCACAGCAACAACCTCCAGCTGGTCTTCTGGCAGGCAATTTGCTGTCCTTTCAACCACTTCTTCACACAGCAGTCTGAGTGATCTTTCCAAATCTAAATCTGTTCGTGTCCCACTCAGGGCACATGGATGCATGTGCATGCACACATTCATGCAGTTCATGACACACATAAAACCGTTCAGTGGTTGCCTTTTTGTCGTAGGATAAACACCGAAAACACTAGCATGACCAAAAAGCATCTGGGGACATGGCCTGTCCTTTCCCTATACCTAGTCACATTTTGACCACTTGACCCCAGCTCCCTGTGCTGTGTTAGCATTGGCCTCTTTTCCACACATATCATGCTTTTCACATATCAGGCTGCTGTGTGTTCTGCTCTCTCTGCCTAAAATTGTCTCTTCCTCTTCCCATTCACCTGGTATGTCAGATAGCCAAGGTGCCTCAGCTGCCAACCCATGCATGGCTGGAGTGGACACCTTGATCTTGGACTTCTATCCTCCAGAACTGCAAGAAAATAAATTTCTATTATTTAAGCTGCCCAGTCTGTGGTACACTGTTACAGCAGTCTTAGTAAATTAATACATTCCTTTTTTTCCTTTTTAAATCATTAGCATATATCACAGAAAAAGTATACTATAGACATCGATAAATATTTTTCCATGTGAATTGAATTAATCACCATGTGTTTGACTTCCCAGTAAGGGTGTAAAAACTTTGGCTTTGGAGTCAAAACTGAGTTAACATTTCCACCACCTTACCGGCTGAGTATTATTGAGAAAGAAAGCAAATCTTGGGTTAAAAATGGGGATAATCATCATCTACTTTATGGGAGTATTTTGATAATTAAATGAGATACTGTATGGAAAATACTCAACATAGTACCTGAAAAATAATAAGCACTCAAGAAATATTAACTACTATTGCTGCCATTATTATTTTATTGTATGCATAATAAAAATATGGTGTAGCAGGATGGAGAAATATATAGAAGTACATTTTAGTGGTCCAGTGTAGGGTAGATAATTTATGATATATCATACATTTTCTTCAACAGCTGAATTATAAATGAACTGAAGAACATACTAAGCCCCGCCAAAGAAGGATGTCTTTGCTCACTGTGTACTAAAATGCTTTATGGGAATATTCCCACTTTTTGGCTCTCACAACCAAGATTCGTTACCAAGAGACATGTCCACAGGATGAGATAAGCCCAACTGCCCAGGAAATTCCCCAAATTGACAGGCGATTAAGTTTCAGCTTTAGAAGGAGGTTCATCCAGGGATAGGGCCTCTGAATCACTGAAACTATCCTGAATGACATTCTTACCAGGACAGAGCTGAATTGGAGGAAAGTAGATCTAAGTACCCGAACAATATTGTTACTCCTTTCTAGAAAATGGTATTCTCACTTTGGGTCACTTTAGTGTTTGAGTGAAAAATCTTATGTGGAGTAAAAGCAATGAAATCCATGTGTTAGGGATAAGAAAATTCAATTTAGAAGAAGATACTAAGGGCTGTGGTTTTTATTAAACACATACACATACACAATAAAGCAGGGCCCCTTGTCTCTGAGATAACAAGGGAAATGTAGACTATTTCAGGTCACAGGTGAAATCAATAAACTTTACTTAAAGAAGAAACAGAGAGAAGGAAAAAGACAAAGACAAGGAATAGGCCAACAGTAAACTGAGGTAATGAAGTTGAGACACATTGGCTTCAGCCATTCCCTGGGACAAGCTGGGACTGACATTTCAAATTAAGAAAAACAATGTGCCATCTTGGTTTGAGGAAGCAGACATTGGCAACTGGTTATCTCTTTTCCTTTATCCTTTAAGGATGGAGTAGGATGTTTGTGTGTCCCTATGGCTAAGTATTCTTATAATTAGTCAAGAAAATGCTCTAAATTTCATTAAGATCGTATCAATTGGCATACTGCTCTCACAACATCCCTGGAGGCTCTGCTCCACTGCAAAATTATTCTGACTCTTGGAAATAAGATACCTCCCCATCTCCAGCCACTCTTCCAGTCTCTACAATCCACAGGTATAAAATCTGCAGAGGAACCCAAGATTAGGAGATACCCAAATGCCTGGATGCCCTTTCCCACCAAGCAGGATAAAGCATCAATTTCTGTGAGCATGCCATACCCCAAATTACTTTACTCTCAAGACTGATAGATCCTACCCCCTAATTGCCCCATGATTTCTATCCTCAGCTAAGACAACTTACCCACTCCCCTCTGTAATTCATGAGACGTTTACCCCAGGATGAAGTGCCATTACCTCTTCCTCCATATTTCCAATCCTTTCCCTCTGAAATTTAGGAGATTACTAAGTAAAATGAGAGAGATCCTCAGGGTCATTCCTACTGGTGAATTTATTTCATTTTACTTGTAATATTCTGAGAATGGTACTCTGTGATTAAAAATAAATGAACTATGGCTACCATTTTAAAAATAAACACAGCTTTACATCTGCATCGATGTGCTCCCTGATAAAGATGTCTGTTCATTTTCTGTTACTAACTCCACGTCCTATGAGTGACTTCTGAGAAAATGCTGTATTACAAACACCAGGTGGATCAACGGGCCTGCTGATGATATCAGAGTATAAACCAGTCATAACCCTTCCCATTAAACTTTAGGCAATCACAATACCCACCACTGATGATGATGAAAGAAAAACATTTTTCTAGAGAAGCAAAAACCATTTATGGGAATGTTTGAATTGCTGTTCAGTAAACACAGACACTTGAGAAGAGTCAGCCATAAACTGAAAAGCTTGAGTATGAGGGAGTGGGTGGAAAGGACAGCTAACAGCACAAGGTTTTTATGAGCTAAGGATAACAGTTTGTACATATTGTGTCTATTATCATAAATATTTCTACAGTCCATTGAGGCAATGATCTCTTTTCTGAAAATGAACACTGATTTGTAGATAGTTAATGCCTCAGTTTGTAATAGCTATATTTGTACATTTAATTTATGGCATTTTCTTTGATCATCATTTAAAAATTGTTTAATCATTAAAAATTAAATTCATCGGTTATAGCGGATATTTTTGCTGCTCCACATTTCATCCCCAAAGCCCATCTCTAATTCCAGCTGCAGTTGGGATGGACCTTGTCTATGCCAGCTGCCAACATCCCATCTTGAGCATGTTCATTTTGTCTCTGCTTTTCTACATTTTCAAGGCCAAGGAGCTTGCTCAACCCTGCAAAAAACACAGCCCAGAAGCACAGGGAAGTTAAAGGCACCAAGGCAGGCTCAATCAGTTAGAGATGGGAGGCTGGTGGATAAGTGCCTCAACCTGTAGCCCTTTAGATGGACAGTCCCAGGAGGCATTCTGGATACTTCTCAGAGGGTCTTGCAAAATTGTGCCACCAGAGCTGTAACTTCAGTGTCTCATCGTAATATTGGCTCTTTCTCTACCCCTAGCTCATTCTCTCTTAGCTTCTTCACCACTGGTTCCTGGATTCCCCTCCCAATTAAAGTACCTGCTCTCAACTTCTAATCTCAGCCTCTGCTTTCAGGAGAACCCAAACAAAGACATGAAATACCTTAAAATCTAGAGATATCTAGACAGTGGAAATCTAGACAATGAAAAGGCAGAAACCTGGAAATAAAACCAGTGGAAGCAACTTGGAAAAATTATCATTAGTCATTAAACAATATCCGTTTAGTGCTTACTAAGTGCCATGCACTGTTCCAAGCCCTGGAGACACTGCTCCAGGAACCAGACAGTAAAAATAGTCATTTACTGCCAGGCTCAGTTGCACCTGTAGTCCCAGCTACTTGGGTGGCTGAGGCAGGAGGATTACTTGAGCCCAGGAGTTAGAGACCAGCCTGGATGATATAGTGAGGCTCTATCTCTCTCTACCAAAAAAAAAAAGTCATTTACTGAGTTAATGTTTGTAAAGCACTTAAGACTGTGCCTAACACATATTAAGTGCTATGTACTATTAAATGAATAGAAAATAGATAAATATATTAAATCCTAAGGGTCTGCTTATTATTACTCAAAGTTTAAGCCATCCCCCAGTCTTTTAACAAACTCTGATATTTTAATTAAACTTTTTATTTTGAGATAATTATAAATTCAATGAAGAGAAGTTGGTTAATGGGTACAAATATAGAGTTAGACAGAAGGAATAAGTTCTAGCTTGATAGCACAGTAGGGTGACTATAGTTTTACAACTGATTGTATGCTTCACAATAGCTAGAAGATTTGAAATGTTTCCAACACAAAGAAATGGTAAATCTTTGAGGAAATGGATATCCTAAATACCCTAATTTGATCATTACACATTGTATACATGTATCAGGTGGGACGGGAGGAGGGGACGGGTAAATTCACACCTAATGTGTGCAGTGCCCACTGTCTGGGGGATGGGCATGCTTGTAGCTGTGACTTGGGCGGTGCAAAGGCAATATAGGTAACCAAAGCAATTTTACCCCTCTAATATTCTGAAATAAAAAACCAAAAAAAAAATCACATCTGCTCCAAAAATATGTATAATTATTATGTATCAAAAAAAAGAAATAATAACAGATCCCATGGACCCTTTATCTAAGTAACTTAACTGTAATTCTACTGCCTGGTGCCTTTCTTTCTTTTTTCTCCTGCCTGGAACTTAGGGTCCAATGCTTTTCTGTTTTTAATTGCGGTGAAATTCACGTAACATAAAATTAACTGTTTTAATGTACACAGTTTCTGTTCATTTCATCTGTGAATAGGTCATATTTTCTTGTTTCTTTGCATACTTCGCAATTTTTGTTGAAAACTGGCTATTTTGAATATTATAATATGGTAACCCTGGAAATCGGATTCTTTCCCCCTCATCAGTTTTCTCATTTTATTTTAGCTTGCTGTGTTTTGTAGTGGTTTGTTTCTTTAGTTACTTTTCCAAACTATTTTTGTAAAGTCTGTATTCTTTGTTGAGTGCAGCCTCTGAAGTCTTTGTCCCTTTGGCTAGTATTGACAGGTATCGCCTTCAATGCCTGGAGCCAAAAGAAAAAAGAAAAGAAACACATTCCCAGTCTCTGCAAATTGGCTTTGGGTTGGGGAACTCTTTCAATACTTAGGCAGGCTATTTACAACTCTGCACTAGCCTACACTTTGTGCTTGCACTGAGCATACATCCTGCCCTGGGCATTCATATGGCATTCTAAACTTCTCCATGTATGCAGGCACTTTTCAATACCCTAATTTACCAAAGAAACTCTCTCCCTGGCTTTTCCTCACAGGCTGTTAGAGTGTCTATTTTTTGCCTCAACTGTAAGTAATCTTTTGCCCCAGGCAGCTGTTCATTTGCCTAACAGTGTTTTTAAGGAATGCCCTGCCTAGGCACTTTTCCACCCTTGGGGAGTTCCCAGTGAGATGCAACAAAACCCAGCAGTACCTCAGTCCTTCAGGTGGCCCCCGATAGGTCAAAACAGACAATTCTCTGAAAATCAGGTCTACCTTGCTTCCTTCAGAACCAGGGACCAAGGTCTCACAGTGGGAGTGCAGGCTGCTGTGTTCAAGGCTACCACCAAGCCAGACAGGGAAGTGAAGGAAGAGTAAGCAAAATGCCACAAAGCTTTCCTGTCATTTGTTTTTTTCTTCACCATTTGTTTGCTTTCTACAAACCTTTAGCTATTTTCCAGAGTTCTGATGACATTGCTTCTGACAGATTTTGCTTGAGTTTTGGTGTTTTCGCGGCAGGATGAACCCTCATATACTCCACCATATTCACTAACATCACTCTTTCTGACAGTTTTTTTGAATTTCATTTTCAACTCACAGGAGTTTTCAAAGGAGAGAAAACTAATAAGAAGTATTATCACCAGCCACTAAATAACAACTTTCATGAGGATTTATTGCCCATATTTATGTATATAAAAATATTTAAATGTATATAGAAATGTTTGTAATAGACATCAGCATCACTTGTGAAAAATGGTACATGCCTGACCAGCAAACTCATTTTCATGGAATGAATTTCCACCTCTTTTACACTATTCTTAAATATAGGCGAGCATCAATTTCAGGGTCAAAATTCCACAAAAACCCATAGCAGAATTTTGGTCGATGGTGGAAAGACAATTTCCACATCTTAATTTGACAGGAAATTTTCCAGCTACTCATCTTTGAAACCAAGTGAGAAAGCACCAGACCCATGTGCCCCCGCCCCCCGCCAACTCACCTCTCACTAACTTAATCCTTCGGGTTATCCTTCTAGAATCTCAATCCCAATCAAGATCAGCCATCTTATTGAATGAAATATGAGACACACTCCTATCTACTTTCATCTCTCTTCTCTCAACTTCTAGAGGACTTATTTCTAACATTTATTTTCCTTTTTAGTAAACTAACATAAACATCTAAAACTCTTAAATGATAGCGTGAGGATACCTTTAAATATGGAAAGTCTTTGCAGGCAACACTATTTAAACATCTTACTTTTGTATTTATCTCAGTGCTGAACACATAAGGATGCTTCCTTGTCAGATAGACTCACAAAGCACTGCCTTAATCATGAGTGTCCATAATTCTCAATAGTTTTCCAACTTCTACTATTTCTAAAAATAAAATAAATACCAAAATGACGAATATTGAATCAAAGCAAAGAAGCATCTATTTGACAAAAAGGCAAGTCTACATATCTATTTTTTCCTCCATTTCAGCCAATTAAAAATTCCAAGCATCTTAGACTCACATACCTGGATCTGAGAAAGCAACATACTTTCCAATCTTCCTTCAAATGGCTGAAATATTTCCAAAATATGTAAGAAAACAAACAAACAACAGTTAGAAAAACACATGTCCCAGGAAAATGTTATTCTGGGAAAACTATCAAGCATTACAAATATCTTTTGGGTTTTTGTTTTGCTCTTGAGCTATGAATGATTAATAATCTGTCACACTATCCTTTTCACATCTGAGCAAGATACGTTGGGAGTAACAGTGGCACAGAGGTAATAATGTTCCCTAGTCTGCAGGTGGTGCTGGCCAGGGGAATAAATCTGCACAATTCACACAGCAATAAAATATAAGGTATGATTAAAACGAGTAAAGTTTGTTCACTTTAAAAACCCTCCTTGGCTTTGTTTTTTTTTTTTTTTACAAGAAGAAGCAATTAGTACATCTTCAAGGCAAGAGGCAAGGAGTTAATGAAATGCTATATTCAAGTTTCTTAGCTTGTTATCGAGGGCTTTCCAATTCAAAGAGATGAGAACATGTTACCCAAATTGAAAAATTAAAAGTACTCACATTTTGGAGAATGGAATCAAAAGCCCTATTGAACTATGCTTTGTGACAAAATTCCCGTGTGGTCATATATCTTAAAATTTCACATTATTTTTTCAATCTGACAGTTTAAATTTACATGAAAAACACTATTCGTGTCTTTGTTTGATTTATGTGTTAAAGGATCCCCAGAGCTCACCTTCCGAACTACTATGTTAATGAAGTGTTCTCCCCATGAGAACATATGCAGAGACTTAAAATATTATCCAGAAAAATGAAGCCAATGAGGCGCATGCAGTGGTTAACTGATATTATGAGTTATAATGATATTATGAGTGTGTATGTGCCTTGGGTAAACATACTTCTCTGGTGTTAGCCAGCAAATCTGCACTAATAAATTCTAAGTGT